>PITA01010954.1:53431-69389 GCA_004023965.1 Spilogale gracilis | reverse complement strand
AGAGACAGCTCTTTCTGCCCACAGCTCCTGTCCCTTGCTTTAATAAAACCACCTTTTTAAAAAAATATATTTTATTGATTTATTTGACAGAGAGAGAGATCACAGGTAGGCACAGAGGCAGGCAGAGAGGAAGCAGGCTCCCCGCCGAGCAGAGAGCCTGATGCAGGCCTCGATCCCAGGACCCTGAGATCATGACCTGAGCCGAAGGCAGAGGCTTTAACCCAACTGAGCCACCCAGGCACCCATAAAACCACCTTTTTGCAACAACAAAAAGAGAGTGAGAGAATATGAAATACCACATCTGTTTGGATACTGTGTTAAAATAAGACTTTGAATGTATTAAATACATAAAATACACTGTTAAAATTAATCTGTTTCCTTTTACTTTATTTTCCCCCTTTTATTTGTTTAACTTTACTAGAAATTCTAAATTATGTGGTGGCTTGCATTAAATTTCTATTGGACAACCCTGGTCTAGAATCACCCCAAAGAACACAGCTTGTGCAGGGAGGTGTCCAGGAAAGACTGCTGAGAAAGAATAAATTAACCGCTGAGCTAGAAGATCCGGTGAGCCCTCTTCCTTCGAGGGTTGCAAAGCCTTGTGGGCAGGAGCTGGTTCTAAGAGGCCCTCCCCCACGATCCTCCTAACTGCACAGGTTCAAGGTTCAGAGGTGTGGCAGTCCCATCATGCAGTGTGACAGGAGCTGCGAGGCCGGGGAGGAGGCTGGGGCAGCCAGCTTGTCAGTTGTTCTGGCCTAGATCTCACAAAAGCTGTCCCTTCCCTTTCTCCTCACAGCTGACCAGGAAGTGGATGAAGAAACAGCCTTCCAGCACACGGGCTTCTTCCCCCCGCCCACCAGCCTGGCTCCATCCCAAGCTCGGTTCCAGCACTGGAGCCTCTTCCCCAGGCGGCTCACTCCAACGCCTCTCACCCTGTGTGTGCAGCTCCTGCCCTCCTCCTTCTGGACTCCCAACTCCTCTCATCACTGAATGATGCCGGTCTCTCCCCCCACACTCCAGGCTCCACAGCACCAGACTGAGTGGGTCTGACCTGCTCCCCACTGCACCGCCCCAGCCCCCAGTGCCCCCGGATCTGCTCCCATGCCCTGCGGTGGCGGCAGGGCCTCACCTCGGCCTCGGCTACTGCCCTCCTTAGCACGCCGGTACTGGTTCAGCTCTTTGGTGAAGTCGTCGTAGTCCTCCTTGCCTAGGTCCTCCTCCTCGTCGCCCTCATACTCCCCGTACTGCTCGTTCTCATAGTCCTCGTACAGGCCATAGCCCTTGCTGTCCATCTTGGAGTAGGTCTTCTTGGGCAGGGACGTTGTGTGCGATGAGGGGTATTGCTGGTGGGACTGATGGGGAGAGGGGGTAAGCCGGCCGCGGGGTCCTGAGTCCAAACTGCCAAGGTCCCTGCTGTTCCCTAAACTGACCCATCTGTCTGGGTGTCTCTGCTGCCCAGCGGGAGAGACCCGGCCCCCAGCCACTTGGGGGTACTAGGTCCCACCTAAGTGAGAGCTGGGCGCTGGACCCACATGTTTCTGTGCTTCAGAAAGGGCCATGGCTAGAAGGAAAATGGGAGACACACAGACCCCTGCAGTAAGAACTGGGGAGGGAAGAGATGGGAAGAGATGGGGGTATTTCCTAGAGATACAGAACAATCTCATTTGGGGAGGAGGCCTGGTAGGCAACAGGGGTGTTTTTTTTTTTTTTTTTTAAGTGATCTTCACACCCAACATGGTGCTCGAACTTAACTCTGAGATTAAAAGTCACATGTTCGGGCACCTGGGTGGCTCAGTCAGTTAAGTGTCTGCCTTTAGCACAGGTCCATGATCTCAGGGTCCTGGGATTGAGCCCCACATCGGGTTTCCTGCTCAGTGGGGAGTCAGCTTTTCTCCCTCTCCCTACTCATGCTCATGATCTCTCTGATAAATAAATAAAATCTTAAAAACGGGGCACCTGGGTGGCTCAGTTGGTTAAGCGACTGCCTTTGGCTTGGGTCATGATCCCGGAGATCCGGGATCAAGTCCCACATCGGGCTCCCTGCTCGGCGGGAAGCCTGCTTCTTCCTCTCTCACTCCCCCTGCTGTGTTCCCTCTCCCTCTGTGTTTCTCTCTGTCAAATAAATAAAATCTTTAAAAAAAATGTTGGAGGGGCACCTGGGTGGCTCAGTTGGTTGGGCGACTGCCTTCGGCTCAGGTCATGATCCCAGAGACCCAGGATCAAGTCCCACATCGGGCTCCCTGGTTGGCAGGAAGCCTGCTTCTCCCTCTCTCACTCCCCATGCTTGTGTTCCCTCTCTGGCTATGTTTCTCTCTGTCAAAAAAATAAAATCTTTAAAAAAAAAAAAGTTGCATGTTCCACCAACAGAGCCAGCCAGGCTCTCCAAGGGGTGGGGGGTGCTCCTTGGTCACAATTTTCTTGGGGCCTTAGAATTCAATTAATGACCTATCTGGCAATCAAACAAGAAAGCCATTTTGAATAGTGGTTTCCAAAGTGTGCTAGTGCCAAGAGATACTGGATGAAGTTAGATACACACACATACACACACAGAGAAGGCACCAAAACAGCCTTAGGTAGGTAAATGGATAAACTGTTCCATTCAGACAGTGGAGTATTACTCAGCAGTTAAAAAGAACAAACCAATGAGCCATGGGGCTATGAAAGGGCATGGGAAAGCCATAAACACATACTGTTAAGAGAAACTGGTCTGAAAAAATTCAATGCTGTTAAGAGTCCAGCTATCTGACATTCTGGAAAAAGCAAAACTACAGAGACGGAAAAAGGTTCCTTGTTACTAGAAGCTCAGGGAGGAGAGGGGAGGTAAAGCATAGGGGATTTTTAAGGAACTGAAACTCCTTTATATGATAATATATGACAAATGCATAACATTAAGCCTTTGTCAAAAACCGAAGAATTGTAAAACACAGAGGGGAAACCTTAATGTAAACCACACTCATAATAACACATCAAGATTGGCTCATCAATTACAACAAACATACCACACTGACATACAGTGTTAGAACAGAAACGAGGTGTGGTGCGTTGGGAACTGAACTATCTCCTCAATGTTCTAGAAACTTAAAACTGCTCTTGGGGTGCTTAGGTGGCTTAGTCAGTTAAGCATCTGACCCCTGGTTTCAGCTCAGGTCATGGTCTCAGGGTTGTGAGATCAAGACCCTACAGGGCTTCACGCTCAGCCGGGAGTCTGCTTGAGGGACTCTCTCTTCCTTTCCCTACCACTCATTCGGCTGATAAGTCGAAAAAAAAAATAAAACTGCCCTAAAAAAAGACGATTGAGGGGCGCCTGGATGGCTCAGTTGGTTGAGCAACTACCTTCGGCTCAGGTCATGATCCTGGGGACCCGGGATCGAGTCCCACATCAGGCTCCCTGCTCCACAGGAAGCCTGCTTCTCCCTCTCTCACTCCCACTGCTTGTGTTCCCTCTCTGGCTGTGTTTCTCTCTGTCAAATAAATAAAATCTTAAAAAAAAAAAAAAAAAAAAAAGACAACTGATTTCTAAAAATCCACACTCATTGCAAAAAAGAGAAAACACAAAACATTGATATATAGACACTCGTGACTACATTAGCAGATCTTAAAATGCCTCAACCCCAGGGGTGTCTGACTGGCTCCGTTGGTGGCACATGAGACTCTTGATCTCAGGGTCTTGAGATTAAGCCCCACGTTGGATGTAGAGGACTTAAAAATAAACTCTTAAAAAGAAAAAAAAAAAGCCTCAATCCCTAGTAATCAGTCGAAGCTGTGATGTGCCCTGCTTTCCTTGTCTTGGTCAGGTTTAAAGTCTGAATCCCTGTTAGTGGATCAAGGTCAGCTGTAGTATCGTACAATAAATTATCCGTTAGGATTGATGATGTGGAATCACGGGATACCTAGGGTACTTTTTAGAGCTACTAGCTTTAAAAGCATTTTTCATGGAAACTTGAAAATCTCTGTTGATTTTTCTTCTTACAGATTTGGCTGGGGGTGGGGGGAAGAACATATAAACCAAATATATATATATTTTTTGACAGAGAGGGAACACGAGCAGGAGGAGTGCGAGAGGGAGAAGGAGGCTTCCCGCCGAACAGGAAGCCCGATGCGGGGCTCCCTCCTGGGACTCCGGGGTCATGACCTGAGCCGAAGGCAGAGGCTTATCAACTGAGCCACCCAGGCGCCCCCCCAAACAAATCACTTTAAATGCACATCTAAGCTCAGTGTTATGATAGCATAAACATTTGACTTCTGACTCCCCAGCATCTGAGATAATTTACTTCCATGAAACCATTCCATTCTCTAGCTGATTTTGCAAGAACGGTTATTTCTGAACAGTGGCAAACAGCCGTAGCAGGTATAAATCAGCTGCTTTCTTGGGGACGGAGCCATACCGAGTTCTGTCCCGGCCATGGGAAGAAAAGTCATAAGAGCATGGCCAATGGACCACCTGGGCCTGAAGCCCCCAAAGCCAGTATAAAGCCATGACCTGAGCCGAAGGCAGTTGCTCAACCGCCTGGGCCTGAAGCCCTGCTCCTGTGCCACAGGGCTGCGAGCTGGCTGGTTTCACAGCTCTGTTTCCTCATCTGTACAATGGGGATAAAAACAGGAGCTCATCTTGCAGGCTTAAAATCCATATAATGTGCCGTGCAAGAGTACTCAGCACATACCAAGTGCTTGGCAAACACAGGCCTGGCCTCCACTCCCAGCTCCGTGGGGGACTCGAAGTGGCAGTTACTCACCGGTGCGTACGGGGGGCTGTACTCTCGGTATTTGCGGTGCCCCTTCTCGCTAGGACTGAAATCTGAGTCATCTGAGAAGTCCGAGAAGTCATCGCTCGAAGAAGCATGGCGCTGCGGTGACAGGGGAAGTGAGCTCAGTGACCGCGGCAGCGGGCCAGCCACTCTGGCAGAGTCAGCCCAGGGACAAACACTGCTGGAATGTGCCGGAAGGGCTCTGCGCTCTACGAGAAACACCTCACCTAGGGGCATTTAGTGGCAGTAGAGCGTGAGCTACCAACCCTTTAAGAGGAAAAAAAAGCTATTTATCCAATTTGGGGATGGAATAAATAGCACCATTAAGAGTGCCCTCTGGCCTACAAGACCAGCTCGGCCCCTGGGGCTCTCGGCCAGGCCCAGTGCCAGGCAGTCCGGCCCCAGCGTGTCCTCCCAGACCTACTTTGTGCTTGGATTTCCTTCTCTTCTTCGACCTCCTCTTCTCTTTCTCTCGCTCTTTCTTCCGCTTTCGCTTCAGTCTCCTGTGAGACTTCTCCTCGTCTGAGTCGCTATGGTGCTTCTCCCCCTTTTCCTTCCGGCTCCTCTCAGGCCCTCCAGAGGTGTCCTGGGTCTCCTCGGCTCCATCATCTTCCAATTCACCTTCTTCCAACTCACCGTCTTCCCTATAAACCAACCCCAAAGCCAGTATAAAGCCAGGGTGCGAGAGGAGACATCCGCAGGCTCCAGACTGGCCGCCGCTGGCAGACACAGGGAGCCCAACTGCTGTGAGCGAGGCCTTCCTTGGGAGGACGTCAGGGCCACTGCCTCTCATCCCACCCCGCATCCTACCCCCAAATAGAACTGTGCACGTTGTCATGAAACCTGGCTGGGGGCAGTCGGGGGGGGGGGGGGCTGACACCATTGGATTTTAAAGGTACTGACACTGATACCAGGACGACTCTAAGCCATGATTTCTCAAAGTGTTCCAAAGGACTAGGGTTCTAAGAAGAAAAGTGACAAGGTTCTGTGGTCAAATGAGGTTAAGAAAGTCCCATCCTGGGGCTTCACAGGGCTTAGCGCTCTAACAGAAGTTCCCGGAAGTCTTGCCATCCGGAAACCTGTAGAAGACCATGTTAGCGCACTGCCAAGGCTCACTGGCCATAGAGGCCACTTGTCTCAGGGGACATGGACTAACAGCCGTCCCCCAGGGCGATGGTGCGCGGTGGCGTGAGGTCACTGGCATGGCCCCAGCCCCATGGAGGGGTCCTGTGAGCTGAGGGTGGTGGTGCGGACAGCGGAGACAAGGCCGTGGCTCTGAACCAGGTGTGGCCCCCACACTCCTGGGCCCCACCCAGGGTCAGGCCTGGACTGCATCTGAGAAGGCTGAATGTGTTTTACCAAAGCCCCAGAAAGAAGTGCTAGCAACAAGCTCTGGTTTCAAGGTCTGACCCACACCCTTGGCTGCACAGCTCTGGGCTGGGGAGCCGGGGGGCAACCAAGCAGCTGGAGAGGGGGAAGGGAGAAAGAGGAAGGAAGGGAAGGGTCCCAGACCCGAGACCCCTCCCTGAAGTCCTCTCTTAACAGCAGTCAGAGTGCCCACAGAAGGGGTCCCCCCACCCAATGCTCTGACACCAGGGATCCCTTCTGGCTCCCCTTCCCACAGATTTCCTGACTCTTGTCACCTCCCCATCACCCCCACCCCTAGTACTTTATAAAATAAAAGCACTCTCCCAGACACTGCCCATAGGACATTCTAAGTATCTACCTACAGGGTGGGGTGGAGGTGAGGGGATAAACAGGATAAACAGGGTTAAGAAAAGCAACTGGAAAAAGAATCCAGTTTTAGCCAAACCCACAGACACAGTTCTCACAAGCACAGGAGTTGGTTCAAAAAAAAAAAAAAAAAAAGTTCAGTTTTCAAATCTTTAAAAAGCTCCCAGAGTTTCTACTGCATGACTATGGAAGAGAATGTGCAAGAATATAAAAAGTTCCTTCCTTCTCTATTAACTAGGATGGCTAACGAAGACAAAGCGAACAGAAACGGTGGCATAACAAAACCGGGACCCAAAAGGCTACCCACAAAGGGAATGAATCCAGGCAGAAAAGTCCTCGCTGCTCAGACAAGACCGGGGTCACTGTGAGAACAAGCCCCCCAGGTGAGTGGGACCCCAGTGCCCCTGCAGGTTCCATGGGGCTGTGTCAGACCCAACACACCGGTGAATTCTCCCAGAGCCATCACTTGCACCATCCCCTTTGTTCATGGGCTGGGGAGGGGGGGTAGTGTTCTGTGGGCAAGAGGAGGCTCTCTTTACTCTCATTCCCAAGTCAATGGAGTCAGGTCAGCTTAAAACCCAAGTGGCCCCAAACCCACAGATATCCCAGCGGAGGTCAAGGGCAGCTCTCACAAACACAGTAAAGGAAACAAAATTTGTTCTGATGTTTCAAAGGACAAGACAGGGAGGTGAGCCATGGGCGCCTCATGTGGCTTCCCCGCAAGCGGCCAGGTTGGGGGGCAGGGAGTGAGCCGCACAGGAAGCTGCAGAGCAAAGCTGGGAGGATCCCACATTCCTGACAAGTGAGGCACCTTCTGGCAGAACAGGGTGTGGGGTGGAGTTGCCCAGACTGAGATGGCCTTGCCCCCAGCAAGAGTACCACCGACTGGGGAAACTGGTTTTGGTGAGCCAGCCAACCAGAGGGAGTGGCTGCTACAGGGTGGCATGGCACACTCCCAGAGGCTGCCTGGACTTGTGGACAACATGGGGCAGGAGGGGTGGGGTAGCATGGTGTCCCTGTTGGAAGACGTGGGCAGGCCCAGTGGCCACACCCCAGGAGAAAACAAAAGGAGAGGCAGCCAGACCATACAGATAGACATTATGGAGCTGAGGAAGGCCTACAGACAAAACAGAAAGACGGAGGCTGACCCTCCATGAAGAAGCTAAAAAGAGCATCACTCTTGACAACAGTCTGGAAAGGAGAAAGGGCAGAGGGAAATGGTGAAAATTACCCAGGGCAGGCAGGGGTGGAGGGAACGAGGGAAGCCAGGAACTGCCCAGGCTCCCAGAAGCCCTGGTTCAAGAAAATAAGGCTCCAACAGCAAGACCCCGTCAACCTTCTTGTTTCCAGATAGACGGATTTCAAAGGGAGAGTAGGTGAAGGGACTTGTCAGCAGCAGACAGGCCGGACACTCCCTCACTTCCACCCACTCCAGGGGGAGGACACCAGGACAAGGCAGGGAAAGGTCCTGCCTCAGGTCAGCAGAGGCCACCGCCTCTGTCCTGTTGCCACATGCCAGCTTGCCTGAAGGCGCAGGCTGGTCTGCATCTCACACCTGCGGGAACAGCACAAAGACCATCCAAACAACTCTAGAGCCTTGACTGTCCCCAAGAATGATTCCAGAAGAAGACCTTTTTTTCATCCCAAAGCAGGGAAGTGCAGCACTCAAATCCACCCTAGGAAGACTCTGGGCCAAAGAGGGAGTCTCTGCATCATCTACACTAACACCTCCAGGATGCTTGGGCTCAGAGAGACTCAACCATGCCACTTTTTACAAAATGGGGGCGGTGGTGGTGAATACTTAGAACTTTGTTGCCTGAGACAGACCTGGGAGAAACTGAAAATTTACAGTATAAACCAACAGCTGGTGACTTACAAAGGGAAACGGGAGACTGGAGGGGACAGGGACGGGGATACTCCAGTGACCAGTGTACACTCTCAGCACTATCTGGCCATGTTGTACTCTCAAGCCTCTCAGAGCCCCAGGCTAACCTCTGGTCACCTGCGGGGGTGCCCCTCTGCTACGGCAGGAAACTCCCCACTAAATGTCTTACATGAATATGGGGTCTGTTTTGGAAAGGAGGACCAAAAAGACAAGATGACCAAACCCGCTGGGACGGGGGCAGAAACCTGCAGAACACGGACAGGTCCCACACAAAAGCAGTCTCTGCAAACAGCAGCCGGGCTTTGGTGGTGCCACTTCCCAGACTGCCAGCAAAACCCATGTCAGAGTGGGATTAAGCACTGAGGGAGCGCGCCTAATAGACTGTGACATAATCCCTCAAGAAAAGTGGGGGAAGCCCCGTCGCGCTAATCATTTCAATCTAGGCCTGCCAAGCCCGCGAGACCAGTGTGCAGGAGAAAGCCTGCGGTGGGACAACCTTATTCCCAGAGCCCGGACTGGCAATGTCCCAGGATGGCTACACCAGGGTCAGCCTGCCAGGGCCATTAGGAACGGGAAGCCAACCAAGCCAGGGGACAACCTTGGAACCAGCACCTGGGAGGGAATGGGCACAGGCCAATGACTTGCCAAGAGTCAGAGCTGTCTCCAGCCTCCTGGACCAAGCTTCCAGGGCATTTAATTTGCATTCACAGAGCCGGTGACAGCCAGCTCCTCCTCTGGGGTCAAAGACCAGATCGGGATGCCCATTCTGAGGACTGCCTATTTGGCCACTCCAGGGGGAACAGGAGAGGGCTGATTCATCATACACCATGGGCTTGGCAAAAACAGAACTGGGTAAAGCAAGCTCAGGATTCAAAGTAGGCTGGCCCCACCCACGAGCATACAGATTAGGGCATGGGGCTCCATCCCGCAGGCCAAGTGACAAGCAGCTCTGCTGCTTCCCTAGCAGCGCTCCTGGTACGCTTAAATTAGCCTTGGTTTTCCCATCTGCAGAATGGGATAACTGTGGTAGCTTTCGAGGGTTTTTCGGGTTAAATGAGGTAAAATGGATACAGCCCCTGACATGAGGAAGGTATCAACTACCAGATCAAAGTAGCTACTGGTTTTAAGAACCAGCTACCACGAGCGTGCCTCTGCATGGATAACCTTAAACTGGCCCAGATGCTCACTGGAAAGCATCTCTTCTATGGAAAAACTATGGCCAGGGCCCCTTGGGGGCCACTGCTAACTGCTGGCCAACCAGTCCCTGATTCACTTGGCCCCATGCACAGTCCTCTGCCAATAAATCCTGCTGCTGAAACTCACAAACCAACATCTCCCCTTTCTCCCCTCAGACCTAGGTGGTAAGAGAGTAACCAAGTGGTTGACCAGGAAGGAAAGGCAGAGAGCTGAGCCCCAGGAGAAGAGGACAAAGGTCCCTTAAAAAAATGAAGCTTCCCAACATGAAAATTCTCTAGACAAGAGACTTGGATGGAAGCTGCAAGGGGCTGGGTTTGTAGGTCAATCTGGTTTACGGGGGGGGGAAAGAAAAGGGGGGTGGCAAAAAAAAAAGATGAAAACTCATGGGAGCAGTGGCTGTTACCTGAAGATCATGAGAGCCCTTGACAAGAGGCGGCTAGATTAATGTGAAGGTCAGGGTTATGATCATTAACTGCCCAAGCGCTCAACAAATTGCCTGGGTAGGCTCTGAATGACCTATTAACTAGGGACAAAATTACAGAATTACAAGGAGGCTCTGCCTCTTCAAATGTTTAACGACAGGCCTAAATGCAGAAGTCCCCAAATCCGATGTGTGGGGCAGTTGCTTACTAGGAGTGAAGGCTCAGAGCCTTTCCCTCCATTGACAAGGTGGAACAGTCCCAGCGAGGGGGTGAGGGGGTGGGAGGAACCTCACTGAGGGATTTTCAGAGGCAGGAAATTCTTGAAACAAGCCTCTGGGTCTTGCACATGTTTTTCAGTGTCCTTACTACCCTAGGTTCATCGACCAGAAATCAAGAGCAAATGGGCTCTGTGTCTCCCTTTCCCTCAACATTCTCAGGTGGGGTCCCAACAGACTGTGACATCACACCACTTCCATGGTAACATGCCCACATCACAGACACCACCCCACCCCACCCAAGCAGAAACCAAGCATGGAAGAAGAGAAGCCCAAGGACCACCAGCACCCCAAGCCCCTCGTTTCAACAACGTGAGCAGAAGGGCCTGCCCAGTGCTGGGACCCAAATATGAACACAGCTACTGCCATAACGGAGAAATCTGAACCAGGTCTGGGTATTTCACATATTAATTACTGTTAATCTTGTTAGAAAGATCATGATCTTGTGGTTCTATTTTTAAAAAGAGCTTTAAGCTGGAAATATGCGCCGAAGAGTCTGCAGGTGAAATCTAGGATCTACTTTATTTATTTATTTTTTTTTAAAGATTTTATTTATTTGACAGAGAGAAACACAGCCAGAGAGGGAACACAAGCAGGGGGAGTGAGAGAGGGAGAAGCAGGCTTCCCGCCGAGCAGGGAGCCCGATGTGGGACTCGATCCCGGGTCTCCGGGATCATGACCTGAGCCGAAGGCAGTCGCTTAACCAACTGAGCCACCCAGGCGCCTCTAGGATCTACTTTAAAATACTCAAGGCTCGGGGCGCCTGGGTGGCTCAGTCGTTAAGCGTCTGCCTTCAGCTCGGGTCATTGACCGCGGCGTCGGGCTCCCTGCTCTGTGGGAGGCCTGCTTCTTCCTCTCTCACTCCCCCTGCTTGTGTTCCCTCTCTAGCTATGTTCCTCTCTGTCAAATGTCAAATAAATAAATAGAATCTTTTAAAAAACAATAATAAAATAAAATACGCAAGGCTCAATAAAAAACCTAATAAAGGGCGCCTGGGTGGCTCAGTTGGTTAAGCGACTGCCTTCGGCTCAGGTCATGATCCTGAAGACCCAGGATTGAGTCCCACATCGGGCTCCCTGCTCGGCAGGAAGCCTGCTTCTCCCGCTCTCACTCCCACTGCTTGTGTTCCCTCTCTGGCTGTGTTTCTCTGTCAAATAAATACAATCTTAAAAAAAAAAAAAAAAAAAAAACCCGACCTAATAAATAAAATAAAATACGCAAAGCAGAAGGGGGATGTAGTGAGATGAACCAGAACTGGCAAAATGTACATAACTGTTGAAACCGGATAAAGGCTGGCCTTTCTCCTCTCGTGAAAATGCTACAGATTTCCATAGTAAGTTTAAAAAAAAGGATGGCCTGGGTGGGGACAACCTCAGCAAGGTGAGGTGAGGCTGTCAAGGAAGGCAGGAGGGTTTGGGGGGAGGCTCCACCAGGCCTCATCAAGGCCTTACCTCTTGCCCTGACTTCCGCAATGACAAAATCTGCCTGGACACTTGAGGGTCTTATACACCAAAAGCAGCAGGAAGCATTCATTACAAACACTCTATTAGCAACCTCCAAGCCAGGCACCATACTACTAACTTCCCTTCTACTCATCTGGTGCCAAGGCGCAGTAACAAACCTACATTGGTCGTGGGTCCCCTGCATCTCGTTTTACAGAGAGACTCAAAGAGAAGAAATCTGCCTACAGGGTCATGGCAGGAAGAAACAAAACTGGAACAAGTCCTGGACTCTCTGACTCCAGGCCCAACTCCTAACCTCTACCCTTGAGATAATTAGAAATTATCTGAAAGAGAATAATTAACTCAATAGGCAAACGACCAAACTCCTGCCCTGAAATTTGTAACTGGGCTGGCAAAAGTTAAGACAGATGCACAGAAAATGGATTAAATCAAACAGTATCCCAAGAAATGAAGTATTAAGACACTGGGGTGAGGGCCTTAATACTTTTGCATCCTGGGGTTTCAACTGTGAAGTGAGGGGCGCCTGGGTGGCTCAGTCGGTTGGGCAACTGCCCTTGGCTCCAGTCACGATCTTGGGACTAGCCCCGCATCAGTCTCCCTGATCAGCAGCGAGTCTGCTCTCCCTCTCCCTCTTCCATATATAAATACAAATCTTTAAAAAAAAAAAAAATCAACTGTGAAGTGAAGGCAGACACAGAACCTTTGGGACAGATAAATTCTCAAGGGAAGAATTTCCTGAGACCACGTAAATCAAGTGCTTAGTACTACTACCCTGGCCCAGGATAAGTCTTTATGAGGAAAAACTATCATTATGTCAAGACACGAGGCAAAAACAGTCCTTCCAACATCAAATACTATTCAACACTGACCAAAAACTCTGGATAGTTCAGGGAAGAAGTGCACAGAAAGATCCAAGGAATCCTAGCCAAAACCCAAGTAAAGGGTCCTCTCCCGGGGCGCCTGGGTGGCTCAGTTGGTGAAGCGACTGCTTTCGGCTCGGGTCATGATCCTGGAGTCCCAGGATCGAGCCCCACATCGGGCTCCCTGCTCAGCGGGAAGCCTGCTTCTCCCTCTCTTAGTCCCTCTGTGTTCCCTCTCTCACTGTGTTTCTCTCTGTCAAATAAATAAATAAGATCTTAAAAAAAAAAAAAAAAAGTCCTCTCCCCAGAAGGACAGAAAGCAAGGGCAATCCCAGGGAAGGAAATTCCCAAACAGTCCAACACCAGAAAGAATGCTTCATCCCGAGGGTGAGGCAGCCGCACTGGGGTTGGTTCAATTAGTTCAAGCTCACAAACCTCTTAGAGCATTTCTGCAGAGCTTCAAACTGATGGAGAAAAAACTTGGCCTGCTAGAGGAGTCCACGGAGTCAAGAATCATTTCCTTTGCCTGAGCAGCTACTCTTCCACTTCCACTCTGAACATGGCTCCTGTTTTTGATAAAGATAACTCTCTGGTCCAAGTTCCTCCTATCAGAGAAATCTCTGAAATTGGTTTCTCAGCAACAGGTTCCTTTTTTTTTTAAGATTTCACTTATTTATTTGACAGAAGCACAGTGAGAGAGGGAACACACGCAGAGGAGAGGGGACTGGGAGAGGGAGAAGCAGGCTCCCTGCCGAGCAGGAAGCCTGATGGGGGGCTCAATCCCAGGTCCCTGGGATCATGATCTGAGCTGAAGGCAGATGCTTAACGACTGAGCCACCCAGACGCCCCACACCAGTTTCCTAACCACCTTCTCACACCAACCATGCTTTTGACTGCTTACAGCTGAAAAGATGCTGGTTCTCTTCCAAGAAGGGCTAATTTCTATTATTCCAGAAAGGAAAATGGGATCACTTAACTTGGGAACCAAGGCTCTTCCTTGTCTGTAACTTTCTCTGAAGAAATGTTTGGTTCCACTCAACCTATGTTAAACTAAACAAAGTATTCGTATTTTCAACTCAAAAGAAACCGGGCCTCGGACGACCAAGATTCTGTGTTCATACACTACTAAAGAATTTAAGAACTTTGGGCGCCTGGGTGGCTCAGTGGGTTAAAGCCTCTGCCTTCAGATCGGGTCATGATCCCAGGGTCCTAGGATGGAGGCTCGAGTGAGGCTCTCTGCTCAGTGGGAAGCCTGTTTCCTCCCATCTCTGACTGCCTCTGTGCCTACTTGTAATCTCTCTGTCAAATAAATAAAACCTTTATTTTTTTTTTAAAGATTTTATTTATTTGACAGAGAGAAACACAGCCAGAGAGGAAACACAAGCAGGGGGAGTGAGAGAGGGGGAAGCAGGCCTCCCGCAGAGCAGGGAGCCCGATGTGGGGCTCGATCCCGGGTCTCCAGGATCATGACCTGAGCTGAAGGCAGTCGCTTAAGCAACTGAGCCACCCAGGCACCCTATCAAATAAATACTTTAAAAAAAAAAAAAGAAAAGAAAAAGAAAACTCATTCACCAAGTGTTTATGGAGGCCAGTGGGGGACAAAAGCCCATATGTGATCCATGCATCAACTGGGGTGAAAGTAGTCAGCAATTGGCACCTCCAGGGAGGAGGCCCACCCCCGCTGCCAAGAACCCAGTGTTCCTGGGACTGCTCTGGTGTGCCCTGCAATGGCAGGGCCTGGAATCCCAAGGAAACCTAAGCCCTCATGTCTGTTAGGAAAATGAGGAGAGCGGTAACAAAGCCACCTGCAAATGACATCGAGCCAGGTATCATTCATGTCCAGCCCAAGCACCCTATTAGGGATGTGTTAGCTGCGATCCACTTCCACACTGGCTTCAAGAGGTCTCCAGTCTCCATAAATGAAAATCCCTTTGATTTTAAGGTTTGAAAGCCCAGGCTTGGGCCTCTATGTGCTGTGGAAGGAGCAAACATAGGGCTGCGGGAGCTATACCCAGTCACAGAGGGACAGTGCACCCCCACTCTCTCTGAGGCCTGCTTTTCCTTTCTTTCTTTCTTTTTTTAAAAAAATATTTTATTTACTGGGGCGCCTGGGTGGCTCAGTTGGTTAAGCGACTGCCTTCGGCTCAGGTCATGATCCCGGAGACCCGGGATCGAGTTCCACATCGGGCTCTCTGCTCAGCAGGAAGCCTGCTTCTCCTTCTCTCACTCCCCCTGCTTGTGTTCCCTCTCTGGCTGTGTTTCTCTCTGTCAAATAAATAAAATCTTTAAAATAAATAAATAAAATAAATAAATAGATAGATATTTCATTTATTTATTTGAATGAGAGAGAGATCACAAGTAGGCAGAGGCAGGCAGAGAGAGAGGAGGAAGCAGGCTCCCCGCTGAGCAGAGAGCCCAATACTGCGGGCCTGGATCCCAGGACCCTGAGATCATGACCTGAGTTGAAGGCAGAGGCTTTAACCCACTGAGCCACCCAGGCGAACCTCTTTTTTTTTCCCCTTAAAGTAAGCTCTACACCCAAGGTGGGGCTCAAACTGACCACCCTGAGATCAAGAGACCAAGATGCTCTACTTACTGGGCCAGCGGCAGTTAGGGAGTAGCCATATTTGCCCCACTACTTCCGCCACTGTGACAGAAATCATGGCAGCTGCTCTGTGGGTAGTAGGCGCTTTATGGGGAGTGGGGCAGCAAGTTTCTTCTTTAAAGAGCTAACTAGTAAATACTGTAGGCTTTGAGGGCCACAGACATTCTTCCCAACTACTCAACACTGCCTTCCAGCACAAAAGCAGCCAGACCATATAAATTAATGGGTGTGGCTGTGTTCCAATAAAACTATACTTAGAATTAAAATTAAAAAAAAAAAAAAAAACAAAACAGGGGCGCCTGGGTGGCTCAGTTGGTTGGGCGACTGCCTTCGGCTCAGGTCATGATCCCGGAGACCAGGGATCGAGTCCCACATCAGGCTCCCTGCTCGGCGGGAAGCCTGCTTCTCCCTCTCTTACTCCCCCTGCTTGTGTTCCCTCTCTGGCTGTGTTTCTCTCTGTCAAATAAATAAAATCTTTAAAAAACAAACAAACAAACAAAAAACAGGGGCGCCTGGGTGGCTCAGTTGGTTGAGCGACTGCCTTCGGCTCAGGTCATGATCCTAGAGACCCGGGATCGAGTCCCACATCGGGCTCCCTGCTCGGCGGGAAGCCTGCTTCTCCCTCTCTCACTCCCCCTGCTTGTGTTCCCTCTCTGGCTGTGTTTCTCTCTGTCAAATAAATAGAATCTTTTAAAAAACAAAACAAAACAAACATGGGCACCTGGGTGGCTCAGTAGGTTAAAGCCTCTGCCTTCGGCTCAGGTCATGATCT
>PITA01010954.1:0-53331 GCA_004023965.1 Spilogale gracilis | reverse complement strand
GCTTCCTCCTCTCTCTCTGCCTACTTATGATCTCTGTGTCAAATAAATAAATAAAATCTTTAAAAAACAACAACAACAACAACAAAACAGATGGGCAGGCTTTGATTGGAGAGCCAGACTGTCCACCCCTGTCTGTCCTATCAGCAGTAGCTTTTCAACTTTGACCTTGACCCACATCCCCTCCTTTACCTTCCTCTCAAACAGGTTTTCCTGGAGCAGCTTTAAAACTCCACATACTTTGCTTTTTTTCTATCCTCTCGCATTTCTTTGTTTCAAGTGCAAGGGACAAATCAATAAATGGGACTTCGTATTCTACTAACGGCTACACACCGCAGTTTGAAAACGTCAGCTCCAGGACAGCATTTGGATAGAGCCTGGGTCTGGGTACAGGCTGCCTGGGGTTCTAACTATCTCCATATCCCCTAGCTCTGTGACCTTGGACAAGTCACTTCATCTCTGTTTCCAACTCTCAGCGTAGGGCTGGGGTGAGCTACCACACAAGAAACACTCAGAAAGTCCCTGGCAGGTAATCTCAGCCCTTCATAGGACCAGAGACCCTGTCACACCTCTGGGAAGACTAGCAGTCAATGACTCACAAGTACCACGTCCTCACTGTCCATAGCTCCCCATCATCTCTTCCAGAAAAGGGCTGACCCTGGCTTAGAGAGAACAAATGAATCTGCTGTACTAGGCTTTATGCTTCTGGAGTTCACAGTTTCTGGGACAACTCACAGGGACAACAGGGACAACAGGGACGAGGGAATCAGGTGCTCAACAAACTAGTGGATCTGCCTGTGATCCAGCCACTCAGCCTCACGGTGCAGTTCATTAAGGCACTTTCTTCACAGGTAGGTACCAAGAGCTGCCCTAGGGGTAGCAGACCCCGACCGTGGTCAAAAATTGTAGACACAGGAAGGAAATCCAAGGCCTGCTCCAGCCAGTAACAACCTTTGCCCAAATCTACATAAAGTCCTCAGGAGAGAAGAGCTCCCTGCACACTCTGAAAACTTTTCCGCTCCAAGAAAAGCACAAGGACAAGGCTGACTGCTGAATGAACAAAAATTTAACTGACTCAGCCCAGTTACCAAGGGGCAGGGGAATCCTGGAGCTGGGACTGGCCTTGCTCATTTCTCAAGACTCAGGAGAGGGGCGCATGGGTGGCTCAGTTGGTTAAGCAACTGCCTTCAGCTCAGGTCATGATCCCGGAGACCCGGGATCAAGCCCCACATCGGGCTCCCTGCTCAGTGGGCCTGCTTCTCCCTCTCTCCCTCCCCCTGCTTGTGTTCCCTCTCTGGCCGTGTTTCCCTCTGTCAAATAAATAAAATCTTAAAAAAAAAAAAAAAAAAAAAGGACTCAGGAGAGCATTGATCAAGGACTAGATTAAGGGAATGTGACCAGTGAGCGGTGGATTAGGTGCTATGGCCCTGCTTTCTCAGTTCTCAGGAGGCCTACCACGGTCAGAGCACGACTTGGACCCTAACTGCCAAAGACGAACAAGGGAAGGTCATCAGCATAAGATCAAGATGTCATGGCTGTTCCAGCCTCTGTAATAAGGATGTCGAGCAAGCAAGACATGCCCTTAACATGGCTTCTACCCCCATTTGCTCCCGGCAATGAAATAAGCTGACCAGAAACCTGAGGTGGAAGATAAACGGACTTCCCTCAAAAACACAGATGTTATGCTTACTTCTGTTTACATATTCGACTATAAATTCTATTCAGTTTTGTTTTTTTTTCTCTAGTAGGGACAGCAAGAAGATAAAGAAACCAAAGTTTGCTGAATGCCAGGCACTGTGTGGGCATACTGTGTGGCCGTCCTGCATATGCCCCCTTGACCACAATGACCCTGAAAAACACACATTATCCTCAGTGCCCACTACAGGGAGAGCCAGGACTGAACACAACCTTATCGGTCTCTCAAGGCCACACTGTTCCTTCCTACCCTGCTGTCACCTGATGTTCAGATGTCACCACTGGCCTTAAAAATAGGGAACCGAGTCACCAATTCACACAGATACGAATGCACCAAAAAATATATATATAAATACACAAGAAGGAAAAAAAATACGAAAAAGATTCCCTATCCTGAGCAATTTGGTCAAAAGCAGCAAACTACGCTCCCAGCAAAAATCCTGTATTGGAAGAAAAAATTATTCTAATAGCAGCATGCAACGAGGTCTACATGAACTGAGGGACCGTGTCTCCATTTTGTCATCAATTGATCAAGGCAGAAAAGCTCCTTTCATTACTAAAAAACTGCGCACTGTTTCCAGGACTGCCATCCTCAGTAACCATCAGAGCAAAATCGTTGCACTGTGAAGACGAGGCCGATAAATTTGGAAAGGCAAATCCAGGAAAATCTCGCTCCCCACACAGTCGTTTTACCTTGGACTTAACCAAATGAACTTTAGTGGCCCACCCACACAGGCAGCTTTTCCACTCTTTCCAGTAGGTTTTAATCATGAAACCGGCCTTAAATCATTGATTCAGACAAGACTCCCACCACCGACGAGCAGACAGATCCTCCGGGGGCTTGAATCAACTTCTTAAATGCCAACTACCAGGAACCCCAGAAACCAGCCTTTCGTGTCCTATTGCGGCAGGTGCTTTGTTGCCAACACATGGGCAAGCACCTTGCTCGCTTAGAAACTCAGCCATTCACTTACTGTTTGCTCTGAATGACTGTCACTCAGCTTCCTACCCTGGGTCAGAATCCGTCGTTCTGGTACGAGACAATTTTGTCCACAGGGACCGAAAAGCTGGTTCTCTGGAATATGGTTTGACCTAGAGCTATCCACAGAGGCTTGGAGATAATTAGCAATTTTAACTATACAGGTTAAAATTTTAACCATACAGTAATCGGATCTGGCTTATAGAGGATGGTTCTAGGGACTTAATAGCCACAAAAACCTAGCACAGGGGAACAGCAAGTAAGGCTACCCAGAGACAACCATTCCTCCCCTACTGGGGCAGGGACAAGATCTAAGAGAAAGGAGCAGAGGTGGAGGCATTACTCAAGGATAAACTATAATCAATTCAAAACGAAACTGTGTATGTTCAGCTTGATGGAAACAAACTCAGAGTCAACCATTCAGCTCTCATGTGCCAGGTAGGCCAACAGCTAGGAAAGCCTTCATTTCTACAGGAAATAGATCCCCACTGGCATCAACCTTCCTGGCTAAGCAACAACCACAGGAGTCTCCTTCTAGAAGGGCTAGCTGTACTTAAAAATCTTGGCTTGTCAAGAATCAAAAACTCAACCTTCCAAGCAAACTGAAACCCTATCTGGGAGATAGGACAGTCTGTGAATTAGAAAGCCCCACTGGGGGAATCCTAGTTTTCTTTGAAGAATAAATCTGAGGAGAGTAACGGTTTTAGGACCAGAATATCTGTATTTTCATGGTCACAACTGGTTGTGTTGCTACTGGGATATTTTAATTTGCTTTCCCATTAAGCCTCTCCCCAGAGAATGTAACAATTTTAAAGATTTCAAGTGTCTAAGAGGTGCTGTTAAATCAGGGATTCTGAGTGACACACTTTTTTTTTTCCCTTTCTTTGCAACATCCATTAATTTGAATTTTAACTAGTACTGGTACATCAGTTTAGGGGAGAAAAAAGGCAGTACTGTGACATTTCAAAAACAAAGACTATCAAAGTAGTTTGACAATTACTGGGGCTTCTCGGTTTTCAGGGAAGCAGAGTCCTTTGAGAACAAAAAAATAAACCCTTGCGTTGATATGCCTGAGTACTTTTAAAATGTTTGGGGAAATACTTTTAAGCTCAATGAATGACTGCTAAAATTTTCACTTACAAAAGAAATCCCATTTCCTCCACACTTCAAGCAAAGTTAAACAAGCATCCTTCGACAACTTAGTCGCCCTCGAAACTTGGAAGGGTCATCTGTTAGCATCCAGTTTTTGCATTCGGCTCCAGGAGGAGGAATTTCATCAAGGAGGGAAAACTTCAAATAAATG
This sequence comes from Spilogale gracilis, assembly GCA_004023965.1. Classification (NCBI taxonomy): domain Eukaryota; kingdom Metazoa; phylum Chordata; class Mammalia; order Carnivora; family Mephitidae; genus Spilogale; species Spilogale gracilis. The sequence continues at coordinate 49,357 of PITA01010954.1, read as the reverse complement.
CAATCCATTTTCGGCTGACCCTGTGCACTGGATGGTGTGTTCAGTTTGTGCTTCAGACATTTTTTTTTTTTTTTTTTTGCAGGATACTGTACTGTGTGGATGCTTCTTTCTCCCACAACTGATTTTACATACCTAAGATCACCACTTCACAGCAGTTAGGTTGTGAGTATATGGAGAGAAAGAATAAAACCAGTGGCCCACTGAATTGCAGTTTACGGTTCCTCATCCCAACGTAAGTGAACTTTTTTCTCCTAAGAATGGAAAAAAAAGGAAACAGGATCTTTCGGAGGGAAAACTGGGCTGTGTGTTACAAAAAGTTTTCACTACCAAAGTACATCAGGGGCCAAAAGTCGGAAAATGAACTTCAACATGTTTTGTCTTTTAACGGAAGAACTTATGCTTGTAAAACACATCAGAAGCACAGTGTTTGGTTCTGCAAGTCATTTCTGTTGCTGTTTATATCTTGAATGTGTGTGGGGGGAGAAGGGGGCTGGAGTAAGTGTTCTCTCCACCATGACTGGGCGTGTTTGCATCAACTTTTCACGGTCAGGCATGTGCTTTCGAACAAAGAACAGTGGAGACAGGGAAAGAAGACTGGGGCTTGACACGCTTTACAGATTTGGTGCTTAAACAGTACTTTACAAATGACTTGCTTAATTTAAACGTCCATCACCATAAGAGACTTTGGAGTAAAAGGAGCAAATTGGATCTATTGGAACCACAATCTTTTTTGAGGAGGGGCATGGGGGATGGAGGGAAGGGAGAACCTTAACTCGAATGCAAGTATCATATACCAAATTCAGTTAACCTGTCTCCTACAAATGGACCTGAAGTATCCACTTTCTTCAAAGATGAAGGCTGGAGACAAAGCAATGGACTGAAATGGACAGAGGGATATCAAGGACTTGAAAACATATGGGTCTTTTACATAAGTTTTTGTCATGTTACAGTAATGCTTTTTTTTTTTTTGAGAAAACTGTGTACGACAAATTAAAAAAAAATTAAAGATCAAAAGGATGTGCAAGTCTTAAAAGGCTCAACTGGGTTTAGAATCCTGATTCGAACATATAAATTTACTCAAGCATCACTTTGGTCTAAAGGCAGGAGGAAGGCAGGCAGGAAAGGGACAAAAAGAGGGAGATAATTGAATTACTCAATAAAAGAGGCTACTTACCATCCCAACCCATTGTAAGACATACACTTCTGACATAAGAGAACTCCTTAGAGGTCGAATAAAGCGTGTAAGCACCTTTGAGTAATGCACCTGCCCCCAAGAGGGGGCCCGGAAGCCCAATGTGGGCTTAGCGCACAGACCTTTGCTAATCTGTTTATTTCCTTGAACTGGAGGCAGGCTGCGATGGGCTGCGATTCCCAGGACGATACATTTAATTAGAACAAAACAGAAAACAAAAAAAAATTTTTTTGTAAAAGCTCACCAAACTGCTGCACTTGTGTCTCTGAATGTGGGTGGCATTTCTTTTAAAAGGCAAAGTATGGTCTGTGAAGGAGAAAGGGAAAAGGGGAGGTGGAAGTGGGGAGAAGGGGCCGTGGTACCTGGCAAGGAGACCTAGCTGAGACCCCTATCTAGGGGAGGGTCCTGAAAGCGACTCCCCAGCCCGGGCTGCTGTGGGGCAGCCATCTGTCCAGCGCGATCTCTTCCCCTCCCCACCCCCACTCCTCCTCGGGCTGCCTTTCTTGCCGGTGGAAAGCCTCCCTCCATTTCCAAATCCACTCTCTAGATATTTCTTCCCCTGCCCCACCAGGAAAAGGAGGGCAAATCCTGCACCCCAACCCTCTGGGGCAAGGGAAAGAGGCCGCAACCTCGCCCTGAAAGGCGCCGGGCTGGCGCCTTTATCACCCTCCAGAGAAGGGCGTGGGGCGAACCTATTTCGCACTTAATAAAGGGGAAGGGGGGCGCTCCCTTTCACCCCCTGCCAAAGCACAGAAAAATCTTGTTTTCTATCCCGGAAGGGATGGCGCCCCATTTTAGCCCGAAAGAGGAGGGAACCTCATGAGAAAGAAGTGACCAACTTCCTCTCTCCTCCAAGGCAGGAAAACCAAACATCAGCCCCCCCCCCCCAACCCGCCAAAAACGCGTCACCTACCTAGGAAAAACGAGAGGACCCCTGCCTTTAAGGAAAAACATGGGGAAGAAGCTTCTCCCCAAAGGAGACAGGGGCTTCCATCAAGGGGGCTAGAGATCCGCCCCCCCACACCAATTTTGCCCTCTCGGGTATAGTTAGGAAACACCTCCCGCCAAAAAAAAAAAGTGAGAGTGCCCCCACCCGAAGGACCCCCCCACTAAAAGGATGGAGGAAGAACTGAACGAACCCCCACTTTCTGCCTAAGAAAACTTGGGTACTTCTCCAAATAGGGCAGGGCACAACTCCCCCAGGAGAAAGGATACTGCCAGGGGCTAGGAAACCACCAACTCCAGACCCCTAAGAGCGGGGCTACTGCTCGAGATCCCCCCGCCACCAAAAGGGTCCGGGAGCCCCTCCCCCATCCCGTTCCCCGAAGCCAGGCGACGGGCAGGCGGGCCCATGGCTGCCAGCTCCGGGCGCTGGTGTAGCCAGGACCCCCGTGGGCCTCCGCAGCCCCCCCCCAGCGCCCCCTCCCCAGGGCGGGCGGGCGGGCGCGGGGGTCCGGGGGGCGCCTCCTCACCTTCCCCTCAGCATGGCGCCCAAAAAAGACAGAGCGAGAGCGAGGGAGAGCGGGCGAGCGCCGCGAGGGGGGGGAAACGCATGAGGCCAGGAGAGAAAGCAAGCGAGAAAGAGCGAGCGAGCGAGAGACACCCACCGACCCCGCCCTTCCTCCTCCTCCTCCTCCTCCTCCTCCGCAGCCCGGCCCAACATGGCGGCCGCCCCCCTTCCTCCTCCTCCTCTTCCTCCCCCCGGGGACGCTGCCCCGGCCGGGCCGGGGGCCTGACCTGTCGTCAGGGAGCGGGAGGCGGTGGTGGAGGAGGTGCGGGGTAGCCGGGCAGGCGTCGGGGGAACACGGAGGAGGCGAAGGCGCTGATGGCGGCGGCGGCGATGGCGGCTGCGGCGACTCTGATGGTGGCGGCGGGGGGGTCCCGGGTGCGGCCTCCATAGTTCCTTTGGGGGGGAGGGGATGTTAATGCACGAAAAAGGACTGCTTGGGCGTGGCGGGAGGGGCACACTTCAGCTCTGAGGGCTCCTGATAGGAATGGATATATATTTTTTCGGTTTCGGAATCACCTCTGCGCCGACCTCCGCGTAGGCCGCGCGGCCTAGGCCTCGGCGGGCCACTCGCCGCCTTTCTCCGCAGCCCGCCCCTGGGGTCACTCGCTCACGGGCGCGGGGCCCTCATCGAGGCGAGAGCCCCCACACACACCTCTCCCGCGGGCCCAGCGTGGTGGACCCGGGGGACACGGACACTGGTGGGTGGTTGGGTGTAATTAGCGCGGGCCGCGCGCGACGGAGCAAGCGAGGGGGGAGGGGAGAAGAGGAAAGCGGGGGGGGGGATTAAAAAAAGGATTTTAGGGAGAGAGGAAACGGGCCGCGGAGACGGGCCGACTGTCTGCCCGCCCGCCCTAGGTGCCCCGGCTGCTTGGCCCCCGCCGCAGTCAGAAATTCACACAAAATGGCGGCTCGGCCCAGAGGGGCCGAGAGGCTGAGGCGGGAGGAAGGGCGAGGTGGGAGGGGGAACTGGGAGGCGGAGGCCGCGTCACGTGAAGAAGGGCACAAGCCCTCTCCCGAAGGGCGACGGAATGAGCCGAAGGGCGAGAGTGAGGCCGAGGCAAGACGGAAAAAGCCGAAAGCAACTGAGCGGGAGACTGTGGGAGGCGGAAAGAGCCGAAGTGGAGATGGGAGTGTGGCCACAGGATGGATGGAGAGCCGCGGGGGCCGGAGATAGCCGAAGCGGACAAGGACCGAGTTTGGGGGGAGAAAAACAAGGAACTGGGACGATCCGGAAGGAGCCGAAACCGGCGTCCGAGGTGGGTGGCAGGAGGCGGAACTAGCCGAAAGGGATTTAGACGGAAAAGGCCAAAAGGCGGGGCTCGGGAGGCGATTCACAGAGTGAAAGAGTGGGAAATTCGCCCGAGAGCAAGCGAACCGAAAATTGCCAGCTTGAGAGGGAAGGCGGGAAGAGCCGAAAGTTTTAGGTGGGAGTATGGGAGGAAAAGGATTTGGGCTACGAAGAGGAAAAAAAAAAAATAACCGAAAGCTGGAGGCCGGGTGCCGTGAGTTGTAGATTTCCGGAGTAGGGGAGGATGGAGCGGAGCTGGCCCGGCGCTGGAGTCATTAGAGACCTCGGTCGGTGACGTCACTTTGGGGCGGTGCAAAAGGGGCGGACCTTGGTACTGCCTCCCGGAAGTTTCAGAATTTGAAGCGAGGTACTGCGAAGATTCTCGATAAATGCTCTACGAGAGAGCTATTAACCGGGTTCAGACAGTGCGGAAACATAAAGCCCTTTGACCCTCACAGCTATGCAAAGAGGAACTGATACTCCCATTTGGCGGATGCAGACCGAATCCTGTTGCTTAAATAAAATCCTGTGGTCTCAAAATCTTAGTACTAGCCATAGTCTCAAGAAGTTTAATCAGTGCCGGCATTCCGTTGTCTCCTGCAAAAATTCGTTCAGTCCTATTTTTATCCAAGGATCTTTATCCAAGGATCTTTGTTCTGTGCTTTTATGAGCTTGCACAGTGCAAGGTCTGTGATGGGCAATGGGAACAGTTTCTACCTTCCTAGAGCTGAAAAACCCGATAATGCCCCCGGATGGCAAGGGGTGGTTGAGTGTCAGACTAGTGATTAAAAGGGAGCCTCTATTATTTGGAGGGAAGGGGGCTCCCAGGCAGGGTTGTTCAAGTTGAGATAAGAAGAGAAAGTTCCAGGCAGAGGAAATAGCTTATTTCAGACCTGGTCAAGTAAAGGAGCATTTAGGTTCCAGGAACAGAAAAAAAAACCAAAAAAGCAAAAAAACCGTCAAGTGGTGTGAAAAATAAATCTGGAGGTGAAGGCACCAAATCACTTCCTGGTATTTTAATCCTACCAAAAAGAAAAAAATATCCCAAACCTGCTTTGGGACTTAAGCTTTTTTTTGTAAGAGTAATTTACAAGCTCCTTCAGTTTGGTCATTTGCTTTTCTGATAAAAAATAAAGCCTCTGCTTTCAGCTCAGGTCGTGATCTCAGGGTCCTGGAATTGAGGCCCCCATGGGGCTCTCTGCTCACCTCCTCCTCTCTGCCTGCCTTTCTGCCTACTTGTGATCTCTCTGTCAAATAAATAAAATCTTTAAAATATATATATATTGAAGTCGATTGTGAATGAATTTTAATAGTATGAAATTTGTCCTAAGAAACTAGTGGTCCACCCACTTGATGGCTGACTGCCTTCCAGTCAAGACTCATAATCTTCAATCTTTTTCTTTTCTTCTGGATCTAGTCTCTAATCTCATGATGGTTATTTAACCATTTTCTTCTCCCATCAAGTGTCCTTGCCCAGAATAAATTTTTTTTCCCAAGAATGAATTTCTAATTCACCCACAAGAGACCTTTTTCCCTCTTGCACGCGTGATTGTAATAAAATGTTGGCACATGCAATTAACTAAATTGTCCAAAAGTTTTCTTTAACACAAGACTAGTAGAGCAGGGCTGTAAGAATGGAAAAGAAAATAGTGCAGATCGTTTTTCCTTGTCTGTGCCTTGATTTCTGAACACAGTATATTCCACTTATGGATGAAACACTACCAGCTGAGACCTTAGACCACATGGAGGACAGGACCCCGTCTTTTCAAGCTGTGGTCTCCAGCTGGCGCCATATCTGAAGCTTTGGCAGGGCATTCCAGAATTCTAGAGGGCCATCTACTTTTAGGTAATGAAGAAAATGAGAGGAGCACCTGGGTGGCTCAGTTGCTTAGGTATGATCTAAGGGTCCTGGGATCCAGCCATGCCTGCCTCTGCTCCCTGCTCAGCGGGAAACCTGTTGGTCCCCCTGGTTGTGTGAGCGAGCGAGCTCTCACTTTCTCTCACTCTCTCAAATTTTTTTTAAAAGATTTTATTTATTTATTTGAAAGAGAGCAACACAGATAGAGAGGGAACACAAGCAGAGGGAGTGATAGAGGGAGAAGCAGGCTTCCTGCCAAGCAGAGAACCTGAAGTGGGACTCGATCCTGAGACTCTCAGATCATGACCTGAGCCAAAGGCAGTTGCTTAACCAACTGAGCCACCCAGGCGCCCCACTCTCAAATAAATAAATAAAAATCTTAAAAAAAAAGAAAAGAAAAGAAAGAAAATGAGAACATCAGCAAATCCCATGAGGCAAGATACAGCAGACACAGAGAGGGCAGGGGCAGTGAGAGAGGGAGAAGCAGGCTTCCTGCTGAGAAGGGAGCCCGATGGGGGGCTCGATCCCAGGACTCAGTGATCAGGCCCTGAGCCGGAGGCAGGCAGTTAACGACTGAGGCACCCAAGAAGATTTCTCCATGTCTTTTCATTGTCCTAGGAGAACACTAACATTGTCAGGCCCTTCTGATATGCTAGATCTTTTTTTTTTTTTTTTTGAGAGAGCACAAGAGGATGGTGGGATAACAGAGAGGCAAAAGCAGACTCCCTGCTGAATGGGGAACCTGATGCAGGGCTCAACCCTAAGACCTGGGGATTATGACCTGAGCTGAGCCGAAGGCAGATGCTTAATGGCTGAGCTACCCAGGTGCCCCCAAAATAAAATCTTTTCAAAAGGGGGGTTATCGGGCTCCCTGCTCAGCAGAGTCTGCCTTCTCCCTCTCCCTCAACCTCTTCCCCGTTCATGCTCCCTCTCTCTCAAATGAATAAATAAAAATCTCAAAAAAAAAAAAAAAAAAGAACCAGTTGGGAAAATGGCTTGACAATATCTACTATAGCTGAAAATAAGCCTGCCCTGTGACTTAACAATTCCACCCAAAAGTATATACCTAACAAATGTGTACCAAAAAGCATGAACAAGAATATTGATAGCTGGCGCCTGGGTGGCTCAGTGGGTTAAAGCCTCTGCCTTCAGCTCAGATCATGCTTTCAGGGTCCTGGGATCCAGGCCTCATCCAGCTCTCTGCTCAGCAGGGAGCCTGCTTCCTCCTCTCTCTCTACCTGCCTCTCTGCCTACTTGTGATCTCTCTCTGTCAAATAAATAAATAAAATGTAAATTTTTTAAAAAAAGATCTTAAAAAAAAAAGAACGTTCACAGTAGCACTAATCAAAAAAATAGTCTCTAAGTGGGAACCACTTAAATGCCCATCAATGAGAGAACAGACACATAAATTGTAGTATAATTGGCATTTTTGAGAACTCCTGGATTGCTGGATTAGAAGACCCAAATGGCAGAGTTCTTTGCAATACATCTAGAGAACCTTCTCTTGCGTGGAGCCCAAGCAGCCTTAGAGCTACCTTTTTTTTAAAAAAATAAAATAAAGATTTTATTGGAACGCCAGGGTGGCTCAGTTGGTTGGGCGACTGCCTTCGGCTCAGGTCATGGTCCCAGGGTCCTGGGTGGGATCAAGTCCCACATTGGGCTACTTGCTGGTGGGGAGCTTGCTTCTCCCTCTGCCTCTGCCTGCCACTCTGCCTGCTTGTGCTCTCTATCTCTCTGACAAATACATAAAAATCTTAAAAAAAAAATATTTTATTTATTAGAGAGAGCATAAGCAGGGGGAGCAGCAGAGGGAGATAGAGAGGAAGAAGCAGGCTCCTAGCTGAGCAGGCAGCAATAAGCAGAAGAATGAAACTGGACCACTTTTTTTCTTTTTTCTTTTAAAGATTTTTATTTGTTTGAGAGAGATAGAGATAGCCGGAGACAGAGCAAGCACGAACAAGGGTCAGAAGAGGAGGGGGAGAGGGAGAAGCAAGCCAGGGAACCTGATGCGGGGCTTGATCCCAGGACCCCAGGATCATGACTTGAACTGAACAGAGACTCCCAGCCAACTGAACTACCAAGGTGCCCTAGCCTTAGAGATTTCTTGGCTGATGAGTGAGAGTAGGACAGTTGCAAGTTTTAGCAACTTGCCTTTTATTTTAGGAATGACACTATCCCTCAAATTCTAGAATTCTTCCTGTGGACCTCCAAAATGTTTTAAGCTTGGCAGTTCCTTGTATTTTTCAGAGACGAAATCTTTTGTGATGGCCCTATGTCTGACCAGTCTTCCTTAGTACCAGTTTCTACTCTGGGAACATCACGATTCTGGCAAAGGATTTTATTTTTCTACTTACAGGGGTGGCTCTAGGGTGTGTTCTTTGCAGCATAAATGAGGGGAGCTTTACACAGAAGTCATTACACCATGTGGAAGAAACCCCAGAAGTTGGCTTCAGCCTCTGGAAATAACTAGGGAAGAAAGGAAGAGACTATTGACCAAAGAGAGGCATTATGGTAGTGGGATCTTGCTAACTGCCAACCCAATAGCTATTTCCTCTTTCTAATCCAACCCTGGATTTATTGGGAAATGGGGAGTAATGAAGTCCAGGCTAGACCATTAGTCCACTCTGCTCTTGAGGAAATTATGTCGCCCCCTAGAGGACATATTGGGAATTATTGTGGGAAATTTAGGTTTATTCTGGGGTTGTCAACTGGTTCCCAAGAGGACAGTTTTGCTCCCTCGAGGCCATTTTGGAAGTTTGTGGGTGTTGGGATGGCTGAGAGACTGGGGCACCCAAAATGGCGGACATCGCAGAATAGGTCAAGATGGGGGCGACTGGGTGGCTCAGTTGGTTAAGGGACTGCCTTCTGCTCAGGTCATGATCCTGGAGTCCCGGGATCAAGCCCCACATTGGACTCCCTGCTCGGCAGGAAGCCTGCTTCTCCCTTTTGCACTCTCCCTGCTTGTGTTCCCTCTCTGGCTGTGTTTCTCTCTGTCAAATGAATAAATAAAATCTTAAAAAAAAAAAAAAAAAAAAGAATGGGTCAAGATGGCTGATCTTCCCACCAAAGCAGCCCTGGCCACAACATCATCTCCAGTACCTCGAAACCTAGATGGAAAACTGAAACTTTCTATCCAGGACTTTCCAGCCAGGGACCACTCACCTTCCTCTGGACTTTCCCTACCCCTAGCCAATCACCTAGGGGCACAATATTCCCTTGCCTAATATGGGAAAAAAACCACTGGAATCCAGACCCAGAACCAATAAGGCTTAAACCGCCCTCCTCCCCCGCACTCCCCAACCCGGGTGCGACTTCCCCAACTCTTCTCTCAAGTCACGGAACCTTGCCCAAGGGTGCTGGCAATAAGGCTTATCCTGGGACGCCTGGGTAGCTCAGAGGGTTAAGGCTCTGCCTTTGGCCCAGGTCATGATCCCAGGATCCTGGGATCGAGTCCCACATCAGGCTCTCTACTCAACTGGGAGCCTGCTTTCCCCCTCTTTCTCTGCCTGCTTCTCTTCCTATTGTGTATTTCTGATCTCTCTCTGTGTCAAATAAATAAGAAAATCTTAAAAAAAAAAATAAGGCTCATCCTACGGTTCATTTTGCCTTGGGGTCTCTTTCATTTGCCTAAAAAACCTTACAGTGGGGACCTTTTTGGACATCACAATAATGAGGGGGTTGTTGGGGTGCCTGGGTGGCTCAGTTGGTTAAGCCACTGCTTTCAGCTCAGATCATGATCCTGGAGTCCTGGGATTGGGTCCCTCATGGGGGGGGGGGGTCCCAGCTCCGCCGGGAGTCTGCTTCTTCCTCTGAGCTTCTCCCCTATCATGCTCTTTCACTCACTCTCTCTCTCAAATAAAATCTTTAAAAAGAAATGAGGGGGTTGTTACTAGCACTAGAGAACAGGGACCGGGGATGATAGGATGTCCTGCAACATGACCTTGGTAATGAATAATCACCTAATGAACAAAATTACTGATAGTTTTTAAATAGTGGAAAGTATGGGGCACCTGGGTGGCTCAGTTGGTTAAACAACTGCCTTCGGCTCAGGTCATGATCCTGGAAACCCGGGATCAAGCCCCACATCGGGCTCCTTCCTCGGCAGGAAGCCTGCTTCTCCCTCTCTCACTCCCCCTGCTTGTGTTCCCTCTTTCGCTGTGTTTCCCTCTATCAAATAAATAAATAAAATCTTTTTAAAAAATTAAAAAATAAAAATAAATAAATACTGGAAAGTGTAAGGACCTATTTAGATGTCCAAGCCACCATCTTGTTTACTCAGAAACAGCTCCAGGAAATATGGGCAAACAGCTCCTAGAAAACAAAGGTGAGCCAGATTGGGGGAGACTCCCAATCAGTTAACCCCCTTAACCTCCTGGCCCCAGAGCAATGGAGATGCAAATTAAGAATGGATGACCAGTTACAGGTACTTAGGACCAGGTGGGAGTGCCCAAATACTCTTAACCTCCCAGATCCTGAACAGTGGAGATGCAAATTAACTCTGGTTTGCAAGTTTGCTCTATAAAAGCTAGCCTGAGAATTTGGGGGGGGGGGGTTGTTCTCTCTTTAGAGTCCACCCTGACCTGGGTCTGTGTAATTCTCCATGCTTGACGCAAAATAAAGCTTTGCTTCACCTTTGCTTTGGTATCAGCCTCGTTTCTTTGACCAGGGACCTTAACAGAAAGAACTGTTTATACTAAGTTATACTAAATTGTAATGCCAAACTTTTCCAGTTTTGGAATTGTATGCATAGTAAAGTCACGGCAGACGTGGGAATTTTCGAGATGGATACCCCCACCTTTGGGGTAATGAAAATGTTGTGGAACTAGAAAGAGGTGATGGTTCCACACCTGGTTAGTGTACTGAACACCACCAGAATGTTCACTTTAATTTTTCTTTTCTTTTTTTTTTTTTTTTTAGAGAGAGAAACCAGGGGAGGAACAGAGGGAAAGGGAGAGAGAATCCCAAGCAGGCTGCATGTCCAGCACAGAGATGATGTTGGGCTTGATCCCAGGACCCTGAAATAATGAACCCCCCAAAGCAAGACTTGGAAGCTTAACCCAATGAGCCACCCAGCACCCCTGTTCACTTTAAAATGGTTAATTTTAGGGGCGCCTGGGTGGCTCGGTTGGTTAGGCGACTGCCTTCGGCTCAGGTCATGATCCTGGAGACCCGGGATCGAGTCCCACATCGGGCTCCCTGCTCGGCGGGAAGCCTGCTTCTCCCTCTCTCCAATCCCCCTGCTTGTGTTCCCTCTCTGGCTGTGTTTCTCTCTGTCAAATAAATACAATCTTAAAAAAAAAATGGTTAATTTTGGGTGCCTGGGTGGCTCAGTGGGTTAAAGCCTCGGCCTTCAGCTCAGGTCATGATCTCGGGTCCTGGGATTGAGGCCCACATCAGGCTCTCTGTTTGGCAGGGAGCCTACTTCCTCCTCTCTCTCTGCCTGCCTCTCTGCCTACTTGTGATTGATCTCTCTCTGTCAAATAAATAAATAAAATCTTTTTTAAAAAAATTTTTTAAAAAAAATTTTATAGGCATCTCTGTTGCTCAGTTGGTGGAACATGCAGCCCTTGATTTCAAGGTTGTGAACTCAAGCGCCACAATGGGTGTGTAGAGATTTCTTTCTTTTTAAAGATTTTATTTTGGGGGGTGCCTGGGTGGCTCAGAGGGTTAAAGCCTCTGCCTTAAGCTCAGGTCATGATGCCAGAGTCCAGGGATTGAGCCCAGCATCGGGCTCCTTGATCGGCAGGACACCTGCTTCTCCCTCTTTCATTCCCCTTGCTTGTGTTTCCTCTATAGCTGTTTTTCTCTTTGTCAAATAAATAAAATCTTAAAAAAATAGTTACTTTTTAAAAAACTTTTTTAAGGTTTAATTTATTTATTTGACAGAGAGAGGGAGAGTACAAGCAGGGGGAGCAGCAGAGGAAGAAGCAGACTCCCCCTGAGCAGGGACCCTGATGTGGGACTCAATCCCAGGACCCGGAGATCATGACCTGAGCCAAAGGCGGCCACTTAACCGACTGAGCCACCCAGGCAGCCAAAAATGGTTACTTTTAAGTTATGTGAATTTCTTCTTCTTCTTCTTCTTTTTTTTAAGATTTTATTTACTTGACAGAGAGAAACACAGCCAGAGAGGGAACAAAAGCAGGGGGAGTGAGAGAGGGAGAAACAGACTTCCCACTGAGCAGGGAGCCTGATGTGGGGTTCGATCCCGGGTCTCGAGGATCATGACCTGAGCTGTAGGCAGTCGTTTAACCAACTGAGTCACCCAGGTGCTACCTGAATTTCTTCTTCTTCTTCTTTTTTAAGTATATTGTTTGTTTTTAAAGATTTTATTTATTTGACAGAGAGAAACACAGCCAGAGAGGGAACACAAGCAGGGGAGTGAGAGAGGGAGAAGCAGGCTTCCCGCCGAGCAGGGAGCCTGATGTGGGACTCCATCCCGGGTCTCCGGGATCATGACCCAAGCCGACGGCAGTCACCCAACCAACTGAGCCACCCAGGTGCCCCTGAATTTCTTCTTTTATGTGAATTTCAATTTAACACAAAAAGTTTAAAAACATGTGTACCCCCAAATGTGAGAATATACCATTACATTAAATTTTTTTCTGTAAGCTTTAGGGAAGTATGGGGTGGGGGAGTGGGAAAAGAGACCCTTTTAAATGAGTCTACAAGAGCAGGAGAAAATAATTTATAGTGTGGGTTGCTTGATGTTCCACAAAATGGTCATTTTACAAAAGTTACTGCATGCTCACAGGAAATGGATCAGGTCACTCCCTAACCAATTAGAAATGGATCTTCCGGGTCCTTTCAAGGTCAGTATATATGTATATTTTTATAAAGATTTTATTAAAAAAAAGATTTTATTTATTTATTTGACAGAGAGAAACACAGAGAGGGAACACAAGCAGAGGGAGTGAGAGAGGGAGAAGCAGGCTTCCCGCTGAGCAGGAAGCCCGATGCGGGGCTCGATCCCGGGTCTCCAGGATCATGACCTGAGCCGAAGGCAGTTGCTTACCAACTGAGCCACCCAGGTGCCCCTCAGGGTCAATATGTTAACTAATAAATCATTTAATGCTAATAATCAGTTTTAGCCCTTAAAAATAATTTGACTCCCTTTATTATTATTTCTATGATGCCTGCACATTTCACTTAAAAATAAAGACAACTCAGCGGAAGTGTTTATTTCCAAAGGCTTTTCGAACAGACACTTGATATAACCTTCTGCAGCATGGTTATTCCAGACTTCCAAATGTCTTTCCTATACAAAGAGATTATTTGAGCCTGTCATTGGCATTTTTCTTTTTCTTTTTTTTTTTTTAAGATTTTATTTATTTGACAGAGAGAAACACAGCCAGAGAGGGAACACAAGCAAGGAGAGTGAGAGAGGGAGAAGCAGGCTTCCCGCCGAGCAGGGAGCCCGATGTGGGGCTTGATCCCGAGTCTCCGGGATCATGACCTGAGCCTAAGGCAGTCGCTCAACCAACTGAGCCACCCACGTGCCCTGTCATTGGCATTTTTCCCTGGGATCAGGAAGTAGTAGCACAGCATAGTTGAAGAGTTTGGGATTCAGGACATTAAAACGAGGGGTTTGTTTTTTTTATTTTTTTAAAAGATTTTATTCGGGGCGCCTGGGTGGCTGAGTTGGTTAAGTGACTGCCTTCGGCTCAGGTCATGGTCCTGGAGACTTGGGATCGAGCGGGAAGCCTGCTTCTTCCTCTCTCAGTCCCTCTGCTTGTGTTCCCTCTCTAGCTGTGTTTCTCTCTGTCATACAAATAAATAAAATCTTTTTAAAAAATTAAAAAAAATAAAAGATTCTATTCATTAATTTGTCAGAGAGAGTGAGAGAGAGAGAGCATAAGCAGGGGGAGTGGCAGGCAAAGGGAGAAGCAGGCTCCCCGACAAGCAAGGAGCCCAATGCAGGACTTGATCCCAGGACCCTGGGATCACGACCTGAACCTCAGGTGCTCAACTGACTCAGCCACCCAGGAGTCCCAGTATGAGGGTTTTATTTATTTTATAATTCTTTAAAGATTTTATTTATTTACTTAACAGAGAAAGACACAGTGAGAGGGAACACAAGCAGGGGGAGTGAGAGAGGGAGAAGTGGGCTGCTTGTTGAGCAGCGAACCTGATGTGGGGCTCCATCCCCGGACACTGGGATCATGACCTGAAGCAAAGGCAGATGCCTAACCCCTAAGCCACCCAGGTGCCCCTAGTTAAGCATTGTTTTAAGGTTATTTATTTTTAAGTAATCTTTACAGGCAACATGGGGCTCAAACTCACAACCCTAAGATTAAGAGTCGGGGGCTCCACTGAGGCAGCCAGGTGCCTGCCCCTATTTTTTTATTATTATTTTTTACGATTTTATTTATTTATTTGACAGAGAGAAACACAGCTAGAGAGGGAACACAAGCAGGGGGAATGAGAGAGGGAGAAGCAGTCTTCCCACAGAGCAGGGAGTCCGATGTGGGGCTCGATCCCTGGACTCTGGGATCAGGACCTGAGCAGAAGGCACATGCTTAATGACTCAGCCACCCAGGTACCCCCCCCAACTTTTTAAGTAAGCCCAAAGCCCAATATGGGGCTTGAACTCAACAACTCTGAGATCAAGAGTCACGTGGGACTCGATCCCAGGACTCAGAGATCATGAGCTGAGCTGAAGGCAGAGGCTTAACCCATGGAGCCACCCAGGTCCCCCCCACATACACACCACAATTGATGTCTTTTAAAAAACCCTAAGAGTTCTTTGATTCTAGCTGGAAATGCAGGAAAAGAATTGAAAGACACCACACAGATCTTTGCTCCAGGGTTCTTCACCCTGACGGCATTTTAGAATCATCTGGGGAGCATTTTGTAAAAATCCCAACATCTCAGCTCCACTCCAGACCAATTAATCAGTCTCAGGAGGTGGGGCCTGGGCACTAAATTTGCTGAAAAACTCCCCAGATAATCCTAATGTGCAGGTGGGACCGAGAACCACTGCCTTGGTTAATGGTGAGCAGTCACCGGGGTGGAAGTAATTACGTAATTCTGAAACCCAGGGGCCTGATCTATTGAATGACTACTCTCCACCTCCTTGAAGTGACAAAAATCTCAGTTTGGGCAGCTGCTCTGATTAGCTGCTGCTGACAAACAAACTGCCCCATGGGTATATATATTCCATGGTCTCAACAGGGTCTCCAAGAAGATATTTGTACACATTTGTTATAGCAACATTATTCACAACAGTTGAAATGTTAGAAGTAACCCAAATGTCTACTGAATGAATGGATGGTTGCATAAACAGAATGTGGTATATACTTACAATTGAATATATTCATATTTAGCCTTGAAAAAAGAAGATGAGGGGCACCTGGGTGGCTCAGATGGTTAACGTCTGCCTTCAGCTCAGGTCATGAAACTGGGGTCCTGGGATCGAGCCCCGCATTGGGCTCCCTACTCAGTGGAGAGCCTGCTTCTAACTCTCCCCCTGCCTGCCACTCTGCTCTGCCTGCTTGTGCTCCATCCCTCTGTCAAATAAATAAATAAAATCTTAAAAAGAAAGAAGAAGAAGAAAGAAAGAAAAGAAGAAAGAAAGAGAGAGAGAGAAAGAAAGAAAGATGGCGAGTCTTGGCAGAGAAGGAGAAAGAGTTGGGGAGAGAAAAGAGTAGGGTGAGGGAAGGAGAAAAAGAAAGAGAAAGAGAGAGAGAGAAAGAGAGGTAGAAAGAGAGAGAGAGAGAGAGAGAGAGAGAGAGAGAGAGAGAACCATTTGCATGTGAATGGCCACAAGCCAGGGGGAGGGCCAGAGACGGAAACATTATAGAGAAAGAAGAAAGCATGAAGGGTGAGTTGGTAGGGGGCAGCGCCCAGGTAATCTAATGCCTTGTAACAAGTAATCCCAAAACTTTGTGGTGTAAATCAACAGTAATCATTTATTTTGCTTACTGATCAGTACTTTGGGTGTGACTTAGGAAGAATGGCCTGTCTCTGCTCTATCTGGGGCAGCTGGACTGGCTACCAGACACTCCATTTCCAACAGGGCTCACTCAGGGGGTCAGCAGGTGGGTGTTGGCTGTGGCCTGGGGCGGTTGACCTCCGTGAGGGTAAGGAGCTTTGGCTCCTCTCCACGTGGACTTCTCTTTGGGCTGTTTTGGCTTCTAGCAAGGAGGCTGGGATTAAAATCAAGTGTCCTGGGCGCCTGGGTGGCTCAGTGAGTTAAAGTCTCTGCCTTCAGCTCAGGTCATGATCTCAGGGTCCTGGGATAAGGCCCGCATAGGGCTCTCCGTTCAGTGGGGAGCCTGCTTCCTCCTCTCTCTCTCTGCCACCCTCTCTGCCTACTTGTGATCTCTCTGTCAAATAAATAAATAAAATCTTTAAAAAAAAAAAAGATTACTTATTTATTTATTTTTTAGAGAGAGAGCACAAGCAGGGAAAGCACTAAGCAGAGGAGGCAGAAGGAGAAGCAGGCTCCATGCTGAGCAGGGAGCCCAATGTAGGACTCGATTCTAGGACCCTGGGATCACAACCCAAGCTGAAGGCAGCTGCTTAACTGACTGAGCCACCCAGGGTTCCCCTTACCATTTTAATTATACAACTTAGTGGCATTAAGGACTTTACAAAGTTATGCAGTTATCACCACCATCTATTTCTTTTTTCATCAGCTTTCAGGACTGACTGCTTTCAGTTAGCATAATGTTTCTGGGACATGTTGTAGCATGTGTCAAGCTTCATGCTCTCCTTTTTTTTGTTGTTTTTTTTTTTTAAGATTTTATTTATTTGACAGAGAGAAACACAGCCAGAGAGGGAACACAAGCAGAGGGACTGAGACAGAGGGAAGCAGGCTTCCCACCGAGCAGGGAGCCTGATGTGGGACTCGATCCGAGGTCTCTGGGATCATGACCTGAGCCGAAGGCAGTCGATTAACCAACTGAGCCACCCAGGCGCCCCTCCTCTTTTTTTTTTTAAGGATTTTATTTATTTATTTGTCAGAGAGTGCATGGGAGCAGGAGCAGGGGGAGGGGCAGAGGGGAGGGGAGGAAGGAGAAGCAGACTCCCTGCTGAGCGGAGAGCCCACCATGGGGCTCAATCCCAGGACTCTAAGATCATGACCTGAGCTGAAGGTAGACACTTAACCAACCGAGGCACCCAGGCACCCCAGTGCTTCATTCTTTTTTTATGGCTGAATGGTATTCCACAGTGTGCATCCGCCATGTTTTGCTTATCCTTTCATCCAAGATAGTTGGATTATTTTGCCTTTGGCTGTTGTGAATAGCACTGCAATGAAGGGGAGCATACAGGCATCTGTTTGAGTGCTGGCTTTGAATTCCTCAGGATATATACCTAAGAGTGAAATTGCTGGGTCTTAAGCTAATGGTGTTCAGTTTTTTTGAAGGCAAGCTGCATCCATCTATCTTCCTTCCTACCTTCCTTCCTTCCTTCTTTCCTTCTTAGATGTTATTTATTTGCAGACAAAACTGGGGGAGGGAGAGGCAGGCAGAAGGAGAATCAGGCTCCCCAACTGAGCAAGGAGCCCAAAGCGGGACAAGATCCCAGGACCCCAGGATCATGACCAGAGCCAAAGGCAGATGCTTAACTGACTGAACCACCCAAGCATCCTAAGCTGCACATTTCTTAAGGCCTGGATGTAGAAATTGGTTCAGCATTCACTGCCATCTTGTTCTATTGATCAAGCAGTCACAGAGTACAGATTCAAGGGTAACTGACATTGATTCCCCCCACTCAGTATCATTGAAGAATATCAGAGAATTTGTGGGCATGTTTTATTTATTATGATGATTTTTTAAAATAAGCTCTAGGCACAACATGGGGTTTGAACTTATGACCTCCAGATCAAGATTGGCATGCTCCATCAACTGAGCCAGCCAGATTTGTGGACCTGTTTTATTTATTTATTCATTCATTCATTTATTTAAGATTTTATTTATTTGAGAGAGAGAAACACAGCCAGAGAGGGAACACAAGCAGAGGGAGTGAGAGAGGGAGAAGCAGGCTTGATGTCAGACTCAATCCCGGGTCTGCGGGATCATGATCTGAGTCGAAGGCAGTCGCTTAACCAACTGAACCACCCAGGTGCCCTAAATAAAATTTTTTAAAAAGAGGAAAAAATATGGGCACTTGCGTGGCTCAGAGGGTTAAAGCCTCTGCCTTCAGCTGGGGTCATGATCTCAGGGTCCTGGGATTGAGGCCAGGGGCCCTCTGCTCAGCATGGAGCCTGCTTTCTCCTCTCTCTGCCTACTTGTGATCTGTCTCTGTGTCAAATAAATAAATAAAATCTTTAAAAAAGAAACCAAAAAAAGCTAAAAAAAAGAGGAAAAAATAAATTAAAAAAACAGAGAGAATGAACTTAAATTCTGAGTCACAGCAGGCACTGCCATCCTTTCTGCCTGGGGTTCTTCCCATGTTTTTTTTTTTTTTTAAGATTTTATTTATTTGACAGAGAGAAACACAGCCAGGGAGGGAACACAAGCAGAGGGAGTGAGAGAAGGAGAAGCAGGCTTCCCGCCAAGCAGGGAGCCCGATGTGGGACTCCATCCAGGGAGCCCGAAGGCAGTTGCTCAACCAACTGAGCCACCCAGGCACCCCTATGTTTTGTTATTTAAACTTTATTTACTCTGTAAAGCTCAGAAGAAAGTTTACATTGTCAGAATATCCCTTTTCTGACTCCAACACTACCTCAAACACTGTCATAGCTCTTTTCTTCTTTTCTTTCACAGTACTTCACGAAGTTTCTATTTATATTTATGTGGCTGTTTTATCTCTCCCACTGGATTATGACCGTCCCTAAAGCAGGAGTATGTCCAGTTTTATCATTATTGTATCCCCGGGGCTTGGCACAAAGTCAGATAGTAGGGATATGGTAGATATTTTTCGGGAATAATTAGTGAATAATTCTTTGGCTGATAAAATACTTCCTGTCTTCCCTATTAGGTGGTCAGCACATCACAGGACGGATCCATGTTTCTTTTGTTTGCCATTTTCATGTCCTTGTATTGTCCTCTCCTGCAATGAATACAACTGTGTATGATCAATGGGCTATTACAGAAGTGGCAGTACATGACTTCCAAGGCTGAGGGTTATAAAAGACATTGCTGGGGTGCCTGGGTGGCTCATTTGGTAAGTGTCTGCTATAGACTCAGGTCATGATCCTGGGTCCTGGGGTCCAGCCCAGGTCTGGGCTCCCTTGTCAGTGGAGAGTCTGCTTCTTCCTCTGCCCCTCCCCCTGCTCTTGCTGTCTCTCAAATAAATAAAATCTTTAAAGTTTTTTTAAAAAATATTTTATTTATTTATTTGACAGAGAGAAACACAGCGTCAGAGGGAACACAAGCAGAGGGACTGAAAGAGGGAGAAGCAGGCTTCCCGCCGAAGCAGGGAGCCTGATGTGGGACTCAATCCTGGGTCTCCAGGATCATGACCTGAGCCGAAAGCAGTCGCTCAACCAACTGAGCCACCCAGGCGCCCCTCAAATAAATAAAATCCTTAAAAAAAATAAATAAAAATAAAAGACATTGCCGCTTTGACCTTGCTCTCATGGATCACTCACTCTGGGGGAAGCCAGCCACCATGTCATGAGGACACTCCAACAGCCTGGTGGTTATTCCCACGTGGAGCGGAACTGAGGTCCCCAGCCGTCAGCCCACAGAAACTTGCCAGCCATAAGGAGTGAGTCACCTTGGAAAGGGATCTTTCATCACAAGCCATCAGATGACTGTAGCCCCAGCTCACATCTGACTGCATCCTCACCAAAGTCCTTGTGCCAGAACAGCCCAGAGAAGCTGCTCTGAATCCCAGATCCACAGAAACTATAAGAGATAGTAAATATTTATTGTTGTTTCAAGTCCCTAATTTTTTACATGATTTGTTCCTCATCCATAACCAAGAGTAAGCACTGGCCAAACATTTTTTTTAATAAAGATTTTATTTATTTGACAGAGAGAAACAGAGCAGGGAGCCCGATCTCCAGGATCACGACCTGAGCCGAAGGCAGTCGCTTAACCAACTGAGCCACCCAGGTGCCCTCTTTTTTTATTTTTTTATTTTTATTTTTTTTTTCAAAACTGTTGTGTGTGTGTGTTTTAAGATTTTATTCATTTATTTGACAGAGAGAAACACAGCCAGAGAGGGAACACATGCAGGGGGGGTGAGAGAGGGAGAAGCAGGCTTCCCGCTGAGCAGGGAGCCAGATGTGGGACTCGATCCAGGGTCTCCGGGATCATGACCTGAGCTGAAGGCAGTTGCTCAACCAGCTGAATCACCCAGGCGCCCCTCTTTCTTTATTTTTTAAAAAAGATTTTATTTATTTATTTATTTATTTATTTATTTATTTCACAGAGAGATCACAAGTAGGCAGAGAGGCAGGCAGAGATAGCGGAGGAAACGGGCTCTCTGCCTTGGTCCCAAGACCCTGAAATCATGACCTGAGCTGAAAGCAGACACTTTAACCCACTGAGCTACCCAGACACCCCAAAATATTTTTTTGAGTGATATTGTGATCTTGGATGAATTCCTACCCTTTTCTGAGCCCCAGAGTTGTAGTCTGTAAAAAGGGAATGAAATATCTATCTCTGAGGTTCCCAGGGGCAAGGTAGGAGCACATAAGAGAAGCTCAATAAACCAAGAGTAAAACCTCATGAAGCACATGGGATGCACCAGCTGGGGTTGAATCCTAGTTTCACTACTTCTAAGATAGAAGACTTTATTCAGGCTACTAATACCTAACTTTGCCGGGCCTCAGACTCCTTAGCATGACATAGTAGTATTAAAGAAACCTAACTAATCTCATAAGGATTAGAGAAAGAATTCATGTAAAACCCATTTTAATTCTGTGAGAAAGCAGTTATTTCTTTTTTCAGTGCTCTACCTAGTCTATCACTGAGATCAGTCATTGACACATAATAAGTGCTCAGTATTTGTTGAGTGGATAAGAAAAAGCCTGCCTAAAGAAAAAGGTATAAGCTAATCCTAGCCTACAAGTCCTTACTGATTATCCCAGTTGCTTCATGTACGATTTGATTTCACCTCTACCATCTGCCCATCCTCTCACTCTGCTCCAGCCACCTTGCCCTCTCCACTGTTCCTTGGCTATGCTGGCACATCCCAGCTTCAGGATCTTTGCACCTGCTGTTTGCCATGACTGGAAATATTCCATCTCTCAGTTATCCACATGGCTTGTTTATTTGGTCCTTTCAGATCTCTGTTCAGTATTGCTTTCTCTGAGAGACCTTCTCTCTTTTTTTTTTTTTTTTTATTGTTACTAAAATTTTTTTCCCAGTGTTTCAAGATTCATTCCCCATTCCCCACACCCAGTGCTCCACGCTTTAGGTGTGAGAGACCTTCTCTTTGGCCACTCCTGCCACCCTGTAGTTCCATATCCGTATTTTCTCCACAGCATTTATCACAGCCTGATTGATTTTTTTCTTTTCAATATTTTATTTATTTGACAGAGAGATCACAAATAGGCAGAAGCAGGCAGAGAAAGAGGGGAAAGCAGGCTTCCTGCTGAGCAGAGAGCCCAATGCAGGGCTCCTTAATCCCAGGACCCTGAAATCATGACCTGAGACAAGGCAGAGGGCAGAAGCTCAACCCTCTGAGCCACCCAGGCGCTCCCCACAGCCTGAGTTGGGGCTCTTCTCAATGGAAAAGTAATCTCCATGAGGGCAGGGCTTTATTTTATTCGCTTCTCTATTTTTTTTTAAAGACTTTATTTATTTGATGGGGGGGGGGGGATACAGGCAGGGAGAGTGGGAGAGAGCACGCTTCCCGCCGAGTAGGAAGTCCAATGCGGGGCCTCGTTCCCAAGATCCTAGGATCATGACCTCAGCCAAAGGTAGCCACTCAACCGACTGCGCCACCCAGGCGCCCCTCCCTCCTCTATTTCAAAACACCCCAGTGCCGGAATTTCAGCAGGTGCTAGATAAATATTTGCCGAAATAATGCCCCATAAATCAACACTCGGGGTGTCTGTCCTCTCAGGGAGTTAAACCGCGCCATTTTGGGGCCAGGACTGGCTGGAATCCCGTCACGTGACTAGAAGTCCGGCTGGCCGGCTCTTGAGGCTGGGGAAGTCCACGTGGTCCCGGGCTCAGGCCGGGAGGTGGAGGAGGTCTTGCGCAGGCGCGGTTGATGGCGCAGGCGCAGAGGCAGTCCGGGCGCGCGACCGGTGGCGGTTGGCGGCGCGTGGGGCTGGCGGGCGGTTGCTGTGGGCAGTACCCGAGTGCAGGCAGCTAGAGCCGGCGCCATGGTGGAGAAGGAGGAGGCTGGCGGCGGCATCAGCGAGGAGGAGGCGGCGCAGTATGACCGGCAGATCCGCCTGTGGGGATTGGAGGCCCAGAAACGGTCAGGGCCAGAGCGGCTTGTGGGGATGAGGGTTTGGAGGGGGCGCCTGGCCTGAGGCGTTCGCGGCCCTCACGGAGCGGGAGCGTCTGATTTGAAGCGAGGAGGCGGGAATTATGTGCCCCGGGAGAGTGGCCTTCTTGAGAGGACTGGACGGGTTGTTTAGGGTGTTACTGGAAGATATGGGAAGCGGGGACCTCCCAGGGTGGTGGGGAGGGTTGTTCCGAGGGAGGCTTATGGAAGCGGCGGTGGGGGAGTTCTCAGGGATCAGGAGGACTCAAAGTCAGGGACGCAGACGCCCGAAGGGAGTGGTGGCGGTGGGCGCTTAGGGAGTAGGAGGGTGGAAGGGAGGGATGAAGTAGGGGCGTAGTTCATTCATTCGGAGATTGTGGGAACTTGTTCTCTGCTGGACGCTGGGGAGACTGGCCCACCGAACACGGCGACCTTACCTTCTTGTGGCTTCGAAAGGGTGGGCCAGTTTTAAAGAATGAGGGTTTTGAGGTGTTTTGGAGCAAGTTATTTCAACTGAGAATCTTGAGAGTCTCGGAGAGCTTGGGGGCTGGAGCTACCCGAAGAGGTTGCTTATGCCTAGGGACGGGGGTGTGTGTCTAGAGAGGACTGGGCACTAGGGTTGGGCATACCTTGGGTACTGAATACTTACGGGAGGGCATGAGGTCTTTGACAGAGGTGATAGATTCGATCAGATATTTATTGAGCACCTGCCACAAGCACTGTTCTAGGCACTGAGCATGTATTAGTGAGCTGGTTGTACTCCTTGCCGGCATGGAGTGTACATTCTGGTGGGGGAAATGATAAACGTAAAGAAATAATATAATAGGTAATGCAAATGCCAGGGAGAGAAATGCAGCAGAGTACAGAATCAGTAAAGGATGCTGAGGTGGGAGAGCTGTTCTGATAGGCTGGGGAAGGCCTCGGAAGAGGTAACATGGAGCCTCAGACCTGTATAAAGGAAAAAGAGCCATGTAGAAGAGCCTTCTTGCTAGCAGAGAGAAAACTGGTGTAAAATCTTGGAGACCAGAGCTTGCTTGGCAAATGAGAGAAAGAAACAAGGTGGTGGAACCCATTAGGGAGTCGCTTTTTATTTTGAGTGTTCTGGGAAATCCACTGGAGAGTTTTGAGCCTAGGAGTAATGAGATCAGGTTTGCATTTTAAAAGGATCACTGTTGCCGGGGGAAGAGTACGTTGAAGTGGGCAGAAGTAGAAATGAGGATTCTGGCTGGGAGACTCTGGTAGTAATCCGCTTAGAACATAAGTAATTGTGGCTTCAAACTCTAGAGAAGGGGACAAATATATATTCGAATGTGTTTTCTTTCTTCTTCTTTTTTTTTTTTTTTAAGATTTTTTATTTATTTATCTGACAGAAACACAGCTAGAGAGGGAGCACAAGTAGGGGGAGTGAGAGATGGAGAAGCAGGCTTCCTGCTGGATCATGACGTGAGCTGAAGGCAGTCGCTTAACCAACTGAACTGCCCAGGCGGCCCTCGAATATATTTTCAAGGTGGGGAAGAGGACGAGATGGGGTGAGGTGGAGTGAACCTGAGTTTTCAGGCTCATTTCAGGTGTGTGGCGTTTTATGCTGTTGGGGGAAGGGGCATTGTGAGGCATTTAGCGAGCACTGGTTTGAGGATCCAAGGCATCTGAAGTGGAAGATTGGGAATTAAATGGTGAAAATGAGCTTGAGGACATAGGTAGGGCTGATTGGTTTTAGGGACTGCAATTTGAAGAAGGTTTGAGTGTTAGGAAGTCCTAAAGGGTTGGGAGAGAGATCCTAAGTGTGTTAGAAGGGCACATGGAAAGGGTTGGGGCAGCAGTAGTTTTAAGTTAGGGCAAAGTTGGTGAAGATTAAGCTGGAATGTAGTGAGAGAACTGTTAGAGGGTAGGAATAATTCTCTGAGGAGTGGTAAAGAATGGTTGGGAGCTGCTGAAGAGGAGATGACCTAAGGGACAAATCAAAGTCAAGGTATAGAATTCTTGGGAAATGAGAGTTATTCTGAGGGAGTGGAGAGGTACCAAACTAGTGGAGAACCTGAAAAAGATGGATTGAGGGACCGGGGAGGGAAGGAAGGGGTTATTCGTAATTTGGATCCCTGTATTGACAGACAGTCTTGGAGTTTGTGAAAGTGCCTTCATGTCCATTTTTCAACTGAATCTCATATCAACTCTGAAGTAGGAAGGGCAGTGATTTCCCCTGTACAGACAGGAAAGAAGCTCCACAAAGCAAATTGACTTGTGTCTAAGGAAACTCCAGGTGGAATAGGAGAACACTGAAGTCTGGGGTTCTTTTGTAAAATGGAAGGTGGCCTAGGAATCATTTGATTGTATTCTGGCAACATTTTGTTGCTGATTCTGTGTGATGTTCGACCAGTGTTATCAGAACTGGAAAGGAGAGTAATGGTCTAGAGGTTAAAAACCGGGTTATACCTTTCATACGCTGTTTTAAATTTTTTGAAATTAGTTGTCTGTATTTATTTATTTATTTAATTTAATTTATTTTTTTTTTTTTAAAGATTTTGTTTATTTGACAGAGAGAAACACAGCCAGAGAGGGAACACAAGCAGGGGGAGTGAGAGAGGGAGAAGCAGGCTTCCTGCCGAGTGGGGAGCCTGATATGGGGCTCGATCCAGGGTCTCCGGGATGATGACCTGAGCCGAAAGCAGTCGCTTAACCAACTGAGCCACCCAGGCGCCCCGTCCGTATTTAAAAATTAGAGAATTGGCCACATTTGAGACCATTTGAGCATCAGAAGGAAAAAATTGGGGTGCCTGGCTGGCTCAGTTAGTGGAGCATTGACACTCTTAATATTGGGGTTCTGAGTTCAAGCCTTGCGTTAGATGTAGATTACTTAAAAATAAGTCAAAAGAAGGAAGGAGGGAGAGAGAGAGAGAGAGAGAGAGAAAGAAATTGACTTAATTTAAAAATACTGGATCATTTAGAATACATAAGGCCAAGGAAATATTCAAACAAAGAAAAATAAGTTTGTTGCCTTTGGAAGTGATTATTAATAATGTGCTTTCTGGGGGCGCCTGGGTGGCTCAGTTGGTTGGGCGACTGCCTTCGGCTCAGGTCATGATCCCGGAGACCCTGGATTGAGTCCCACATCCGGCTTCCTGCTCGGCGGGAAGCCTGCTTCTCCCTCTCTCACTCCCCCTGCTTGTGTTCCCTCTCTGGCTGTGTTTCTCTCTGTCAAATAAATAATAAAATCTTAAAAAAAAAAAATTGCTTTCTGTGAAGTAAGAACGTCAGTGTGTCATCTGTGAAGTTTTCTTGCTATCTTTTAGCCTAATCATGCTTTCGGAGAGCAGAGAAACAAATTAAAGAATATTGAGGCAATGATAAGATGTCCAGGATGTGGGACATTTTATAGGACAACTGTCCTGGTTCTATTCCAGAAGTCAATGTCATGGAAAAAACAAGGGAAGGGAGTGTTATAGATTAAAAGAGCATAAAGAGTGAAGCCAAGTATATGATGTAAACCTTGACTGGATCCTGGTTCAAAAAGAAAACTTGTGAAGAAGCATCTTTTAGACAATAGCTCCGCATCCACCTGCCTGCTTGGCGGGAAGCCTGCTTATCCCTCTCACTCCCACTGCTTGTATTCCCTCTCTAGCTGTGTTTCTCTTTGTCAAATAAATAAAATCTTTTTTTTTTTTTAAAGATTTTATTTATTTATTTGACACAGAGAGAGAGAGAGATATCACAGGTAGGCAGAGAGTCCGATGTGGGACTCGATCCCAGGACCCTGAGATCATGACCTGAGCCGAAGCCAGAGGTTTAACCCTCTGAGCCACCCAGATGCCCCTAATAAATAAAATCTTAAAAAAAAAAAAAAAAAAAAAAGCAATGTGAACCTCTTCCCTCCCATCCTATCCCAGTCCCATGCCCCAATCTGGCTATTTCTGATTTCTGTCTTCTCTTGAAGAATAGAAGAGTCAGACCTTCCACGAAATTGGTTGGAGCTAGGTAGGGACTGCCTCTGACACAGCACAGGGTTCTCTCTAGGGATCCTCTCTGTCAGTTCAACTTCACATATGGTATAATTGTCTGGCCCCTGTCAGCATGTGACTTTGCATTTCTTGCTCTGGTACATAACCCATTTTATGGATGAGGTTCAGAGAGCAGACTCCCAAGGTCATGCATCAAGTAAGTAGAAGTAGGAGTTGAATCTAAGTTACTCACTTAAGGTTCATACTCCCCCCTCCACCCCCCAGTCATTTTTGACAATAGGGGCTCTTTTTTTTTTTTTTTCTGTCACATTAGTGTAAAGAAGGGTGTTGAAGGTGGCAGCTGTGTATGTTTTCAGAATGTGTGCTTCAGCTGTTTCTGCATTGCCTTTCTCTAGCTGTGTTTCTCTCTGTCAAATAAATCTTAAAAAAAAAAAGTAGTCACCCTCTCCCCTCCTTTTTTTTTCTTTAAGATTTTATTTATTTATCTAACAGAAACAGGTAGAGAGGGAACATAAGCAAGGCGAGTGAGAGAGGGAGAAGCAGGCTTCCCGCCGAGCAGGGAGCCCAATGTGGGGCTTGGTCCCAGGACTCCGGGATCATGCCTGAGTGGAAGGCAGATGCTTAACGGCTGAGCCACCCAGGTACCCCGAGGGTGACTACGTTTTTAAGGACTCTTTCAACTCTGAAATCTTGACTTTACAAAAAAGGGACTTCAAAAATTTCCATGTTTTCAGAGACTCATCCACTTCTGCTACTGCTCAAAAGAACTTCAGTTGGTTCCATTGGCTCACATTTGCCATCAGTGACTGAGGATGTACTGTGTGGTGGAGGCCAATCCTGATTGTCCTATTTAAGAACCAATTTATTGGGCGCCTGAGTGGCTCACAGGGTTAAGCCTCTGCCTTCGGCTCAGGTCATGATCTCGGGGTCCTGGGATCCAGTTCCACATCGGACTCTGCTCAGTGGGGAACCTGCTTCCCCCTCTTTCTCTGCCTGCCTCTCTGCCTATTTGTGATCTCTCTGTCAAATAAACAAATAAATTTTTTTTTAAGATTTTATTTATTTGTTTGACACAGAGAGAGATATCACAAGGCAGAGAGGCAGGCAGAGAGAGGGGAAGAAGCAGGCTCCCTGCTGAGCAGAGAGCCCAATGCGGGCCTCGATCCCAGGACCCTGAGATCATGACCAGAGCCGAAGGCAGAGGCTTTAACCCACTGGGCCACCCAGGTGCCCAAATAAAATGTTTTTTTAAAAAAGAACCAATTTATTGTAGTGTTGATAGTGGTTGATAGTGGTGTTTGAGTCTTAACGGCAGAAATTCTGATGTAACCTTGGATATATTCCTTCTCTTTGCTTTAGTTTCCTTATTTGTCAAATGGAGATAATAGAATCTCTATTATAAGATTGTTGAGAATTAAATGAGATAATGCGTGGAGGTCCCTGGCTAGCTCAGCTAGGAGAGGATTTGACTCTTTTTTTTTTTTTTTTTTTTAAAGATTTCATTTATTTGACAGCGAGAAACAGCGAGAGAGGGAGCACAAGCAGGGGGAGTGAGAGAGGGAGAAGCAGGCTTCCCGCCGGGCAGGGAGCTCCATGTGGGACTCGATCCCGCGTCTCTGGGATCATGACCTGAGCCAGAGGCAGTCACTTAACCAACTGAGCCACCCAGGCGCCCCAGGATTTGACTCTTGATCTCAGGGTCCTGAGTTTGAGCCCCACCTTAGTGTAGAGATTACTTAAATGGATAAAGAAAGACATAAAAAATAAGATAATGCATGAATAGGATTAGTGCATGTGCTCAGAAAGCACTTAGTGAATTATAGCTACAGTTATTTGACAAGTATAAATCATGAACAACAAAAGAAGGGAAACTACACAGGAAATAGATTGAGATAAATAACGCAAATGTGAAGTAAACATCAGTGGGATGAATGGATACTCTCAAGAAGGATGAGGAAGATTGTAGGGGGAACAGTCTTAAGTTCTGTTTTGGATTCTGAAAGGCGTTGACATAAATGTAATGAACAGGCAGTTAGATGGAGCAAGACTGTAGATTTAAATGAAAAGTGGTTTACTCTTAGTTATGTGAAGATGAGTTTATCTCTGAAGGAGAAAATAGTCTGGTCTCCCAGTTGTGGTTGGCCTCACCATTTACCTGGTTGTACAGACCAGAAACCTAGATCTTTATTCGTCTTTGTCTCTTATTCCTATGTTGAATCTGTTGGCAAGCCCTATCAGCTCTGCTTCGTACTATTTCAGCCACCTTTCTTCATTTCTCTCTCGTTTTTTAAAGATTTTATTTATTTGAGAGAGAGAACAGTGGGGTGAAGGGCAGAGGGAGAAGCATTCTCCCTGCTGAGCAAGAAGCCTGATGTGGGACTCAGTCCCATGACTCTGGGATCATGACCTGAGCTGAAGGCAGTTGCTTAACTGACTGAGCCACCCAGGTACCCCAACCTTTTCTTCATTTCTAAGTTTAACTTACATTCATCATTTCTCAGATCATCTCAGTAGTCCCCTCAACTGGTCTCCTCTGTTCTACTCTTTTGACTCTTTGTAGTCCAGTCTCCACACAACAGCTAGATTGACTTAAAAAAAAAAAAAAAATCAGATCATAGCCAGTTCTCCGCATAAAGCCTTTCAATGATTTCCTATTATATTCAGAATAAAATCCAAAACTTTAAAAATTTAATACCTTTCATGCCCTGCCTTGTCTGATCTTGCCTACATCTCCCTGGTTCACTTCATTCAAGCTCTTGAATCTCTCTGTTCCTCAAATATGTTAAACCTCTCTGTGGCCTGGAGACTTTGTGCAAACCCTACTTGAAATAGTCTAGTAACCATATTTTAGCATGACTCACTATCACACATTAGACTTTCAATATATGTGGTTCAAGTGTGAATTTGGTAGTGTTAGGAATTCTTAACCATGAGTGGAATTCAGTTGACTTAACTTGTAGTACGTATTGTGAATTCAAAGGTTGTGATAAAAAGTTTGTTCCTTGGGGCGCCTGGGTGGCTCAGTTGGTTGGGCGACTGCCTTCGGCTCAGGTCATGATCCCGGAGACCTGGGATCGAGCCCCACATCGGGCTCCCTGCTCAGCGGGAAGCCTGCTTCTCCCTCTCTCACACCCCCTGCTTGTGTTCCCTCTCTGGCTATGTTTCTCTCTGTCAAATAGATAAAATCTTAAAAAAAAAAAAAAAAAAAGTTCGTTCCTTGTTAGAAATTTAAAAGGTATTCCTGTGGCAGTAGAAGGTAAGGATGAAAGAGCCTAATCAGCAAATATTTATTTAGAATCTATTGTGTACAAGACAACATAGAGGAGACGTTGAAGGAGGAAAAATCATAGATTGTGGTCAGAACTGTATTCCTATCCCAGTTTTGGCCATTCATGAGCTGTGAGAGCTTGGACACCTTTTCTGAGCCTCAGTTTTCTCCTTACTCTAGGCAGACTTGAATCCTTTCCTATGGAAACGTGATGGCTTCCTCTGGGGTCTGTGGAGCCCTTTGGGCTTCTAGTGAAGAAGAGAAATTGTATGCAGTATTTAGGGTGTGTATGCTTTTTCCCCAAAAGAAACATAGTGAAGAACCATAATCAAAGTTGTTGTTTTGAATTTTATTTTATGGATTTACTTTTTTTAAAAAATTTTTTTTAAAAAGATTTTTTATTTATTTGACAGAGAGAAACACAGCCAGAGAGGAACACAAGCAGGGGGAGTGAGAGAGGGAGAAGCAGGCTTCCCACCCAGCAGGGAACCCGATGTGGGACTCGATCCCAGGTCTCTAGGATCATGACCTGAGCCGAAGGCAGTCGCTTAACCAACTGAGCCACCCAGGCACCCGGATTTACTTATTTTTTAAGATATTATTTATTTATTTGACAGAACGAAACACAGCTAGAAAGGGTACACAAGCAAGGGGAGTGAGAGAGGGAGAAGCAGGCTTCGCATCGAGCAGGGAACCCGATGTGGGGCTTGAGCCTGGGACTTCAGGATCATGAGCTGAACCAAAGGCAGACGCTTTAACAACTGAGCCACCCAGGTGCCCCTGAATTTTATTTTAAGTAGGCCTCATACCCAACGTGGGGCTTGAACTCAGGACACTGACCATGTAGTCATGTGCTCTATTGACTGAACCAGCCAGGCGCCCCGGTAATCAAGGTATCAATGATGTAGTATATGTAATGTACCTCGTTCCATGGCTCTCAAACCTCGTGAGCCCTTGGTAGCTGGTAATTACTGCCACTGTAGTTACCAGTGCACTATATACATAACTTGTCGCAATGTGATTTTACATTTTTTTATTTTATTGTGATTTTACATTTATTTGTGGTACTGAGAGGCAGTATAACTTGAAGAGCACAGACTTTGGAGCAGTTTTTCTTGAGTTGATGCCTGCTTTACCATTTGGTAGATGTGTGAGTTTCAGCAAGTTCTTTATCAATATCTTAGTTTCCTGTTGTTGCTGTAACAGTTACCACCAATTTAGTGGCTTAAAACAATACAAATTTATTCTCTTACTCTTCTGGATGTCAGAAGTCTGGAATGAGTTTTCACTGGGCTAAAATCAAGATGTTTGACAGGGCCATGTGCCCTGTCGAGGTTCTAGGGGAGAGTCTTTTTGCTTGACTTCAAGCATGTAGAAGCCACCTGTTCCTTAGCTTGTGGCCTCTTCATTTCCAACGCCAGTAGCATAGCATCTTTTGACCCTTCTGCCTCCCTCTTATAAGGACCCACCCAAGTAATAATCTAGGTTAATCTCCCCATTTCAGAATCTTAAATTTTTTTTTTTTTTTTTTTTTTTTTTTGACTGAGAGAAACACAGCGAGAGAGGGAACACAAGCAGGGGGAGTGAGAGAGGGAGAAGCAGGCTTCCCGCCGAGCAGGGAACCCGATGTGGGGCTCGATCCCGGGTCTCTGGGATCATGACCTGAGCCGAAGGCAGTCGCCTAACCAACTGAGCCACCCAGGCACCCCCAGAATCTTAATTTAATTACACCTAAGGTCGTTTTGTCAAGTAATTTATTCACAGGTCCTAGGTATTAGAGCATGGACATCTGCAGTGGTGATGCCGGGGAAAGGGAGGGTTGGACACAATTTGTTTACTATAGCTTTCTTATCTGCAAAATGGGAGTTAACAGTGCCTTTCTGGCAGAGGTTTTTTTTGTTTTTTTGTTTTTGTTTTTGTTTTTTTAAATTTATTTATTTAATTTGACACAGAGGGAGCACAAACAGGGGAGCCTCAGGGAGAGGAAGAGGAAGAAGCAGGCTCTCTGCTGAGCATGGAGCCAGATTCGGGGCTAGATCCCAGGACCCTGGGATCTTGACCTGAGCAGAAGGCAAATGCCCAACTGACTGAGCCACCCAGGCGGCCCTTTCTGGCAGAGTTAATACAGGCACATTGCTTAGAACAGTGCTTAGCATACAGTAACAGTTTAATAAGTGTTACCTTCTACTATCTTATTCTTTCTTTTTTTTTAAGACTTTATTTATTTATTTGACAGAGAGATCACAAGTAGGCAGAGAGAGCAGAGAGGAAACAGACTCCCTGCTGAGCAGAGAGCCTGATGTGGGCCTCGATCCCAGGACCCTGAGATCATGACCTGAGCCGAAGGCAGAGGCTTTAACCCACTGATCCACCCAGGCACCCTTATTCTTTCTATTGGCTTCCTCGTTTTCCATGTTTGGTGTGCACCAGAGCAGTTTGACTTCGGAGCCCATCATCTGAATCGCTCTCCCTTATTATTGCCCTTATCAGCTCGCTGGTTATTAGCCTCTGTATCCTTGGGTAAGCTAGTGAACTTCTTTGTGCCTGCTTCCTCAGCTGCAAAATAGGGATAAGAAGATACCAGCTCATGGGGCGCCTGGGTGGCTCAGAGGGTTAAACCTCTGCCTTCAGCTCAGGTCATGATCTCAGGGTCCTGGGATCGAGCCCCACATCGGGCTCTCTACTCGGCAGGGAGCCTGCTTCCCCTTCTTTCTCTGCCTGCCTCTCTGCCTATTTGTGATCTCTCTCTCTCTGTCAAATAAATAAATAAAATCTAAAGAAAAAAAAAGAAGATACCAGCTCATAAGACTGTCAGGAGAATTAAATGACATAATACACGTAAAGAGTGTGTGGCATGTAGTGAGTCTTTGATATATGCTAGCTATTTTTTATGTACCAGATATATGTAATTCTGCTGATGGACACTTGGGTTTCATTTGGTGTCTCTATTAATTTAATACTGTTTCAATAACCGTAGTATACTAAGTGCCAAGCACAGTCATAGATGCTAGGGATATGATGGTTTCTGGAGCTTCTATTTGAATGGAGGAGGCAGTGGACATAAAAAGAGTGTAATTCCAGATACAAGAGGATATGGACATAAATTTGGATTAAGTGGCCAGTGTGGACTTCTAAGGTGGTGACAGTTGAGTTGAGACCTAAAGAATTGACTAAAGCCTGTTTTAAGGCTGGAGCCAAGGAGTAGGCAAATTAGCAGCCCGAAGAGTATGATGAGCCTGAGATGGGAGCAGTTCACAGGGCTTTCGGTAAGGAACTTGCATAGGGAACCATTGAACAGTTTGAGCAGGAGAAGAGCATAATCTGATTTAAAAGATCTCTCTTCCTGAGATGGGGGCAGCAGACTGTAGGGGGCAAGAGTAGAAGCAGGAAAACCAGGTATAAAAGCTGTTGTTCTGTAGGTGAGAAATGCTGGTGGCTGTTGAGGTGGAGGGAAGTGGATGGATGCTGCTGCTATGAATATATTAGTACATGGTCTTGGTTCACACCTGAGTATTTCTGGATTCATTCCTAGAAGGGGAATTGCTGCATCAGAGTATGAATAAAAGTAGCTGACATTTACTAAGTGCTGACTGTGTGCCAGGTACTGTTTTAGTGCTTTTCATGTAATTGAGCCATACATTAGCTTTAAGCTCAGGGCCTCTAGCATGGTTAAGGATTAAAAATACAAACATGATATTCAGTGTTGATGGCAGCTGAATAAAAAACTTCCCAGGGCACCTGGGTGGCTCAGTTGGTAAGTGTCTGCCTTCGGTTCAGGTCATGATCTTGAAATCCCGGGATCGAGCCCCGAATTGGGCTCCCTGCTCAGCGGGAAACCTGCTTCTCCCTCTCTCAGTCCCCCTACTTGTGTTCCCTCTCACGCTTTTTTTTCTCTCTGTCAAATAAATACATAAATAAAATCTTAAAAAAAACAAAAACCAAAAAACTTCCCAAGCAGGGACACCCGGGAGGCTCAGTTGTTAAATGTCTTCCTTCGGCTTAGGTCACAGGATTGAGCCCTTGTTGGGCTCCCTGCTCAGTGGGAAGCCTGCTTCTCCCTCTCCCACTCCCCTTGCTTGTGTTCCCTCTCTCGCAATCTCTCTCTGTCAAATAAATAAAATCTTAAAAAAAAAAAAAGATTCTGGGGTCCTGGGATCCAGCCCTATGTAGGGCTCCCTGCTTAGCAGGGATTCTGCTTCTCCATCTCCCTCTGCCCCAACTCTCATTCACACTCCCCCACACCAATAAATATATAAGTAAAATCTTTAGGGGCAGAGAAAAAGTACCTCTCAAGCAGTCCGAGTCTAGAGCTCTGTAGGAGGTAGGAATTTTGAGGAGGCCACATGACTAAATGTGATTTTTGTCGGAGGCATTTATAGGTTGCAGTACTCTAAGAGTTCAGAGGAAGGGGTGCTCACTTGAATCCAATGTGGTAAGAGGGACTTTTTGAAGAAATGGTATTTGAATTGGGGTTTGAAGATTGGGGAAAAGCTCAACTAGGTCCAGACAGGAAGAGTGTATTTCAGGTGTGTGGAATGCTGTGATCTAAAGTTGGTGGGTGGGAAATGGAAGACATGTCTGGGAGGGAGGAATCTGGTGCTGGTGGGAGAGACAGCTGGGGAAGTGGAAGGGAGACAATACTGATGGCCTTTAAATGCCAACTTTAGAATTTTTCTGTCAGAATTTTTTGAAAAGCAGGATCCCACCTATCACTGAGTCTTTTTTGTTATTTTTGTTTTTTAAAGATTTTTATTTATTTAAGAGGCGGAGGGGGTTGAGCTCACAGTATGAAGGGGTCAGAGGGGGAGATAAGCAGACTTCCTGCTGAGTGTGGAGCCCAACAATGGATCCCTGGGCTCTGAGATTATGAGTAAAGTCAGCCAACTAACAGATTGAGCTACTCAGGTGCCCCTTGTTTTTTGTTATAAGTAGGTTCCATGCCCAGCATGGAGCCCAGTGTGGGGCTTGAATTTACAATCCTAAGATCAAGGTGTGAGATAAGGCCAAGAGCCAGACACCTAACCAACTGAGCCACTCAGGTACAACGTCACTGAGCCCTTTTGTAATTAAATTAAGGTCATGGGATTGAGAAGTTCGATAAGTCCAAGTAACATGTATTGAGCATCTGTTATGTGCCAGGGATAATGCTAGATGCTTTTGCACACACATTTTGCCTGGTTGTCAAGGGGATTAATCAACAGGAACTCACAATTGGTGTCCCCATTTTACAGATGAAAAAAAACTGAAGTCTAGTGAGACTGTGCATTTTGTCTAGATCACCCAGTTGGGAAGTGGCAGAAACAGAATTCGAACCTAATTCTCTAGACCTACAGGGCATTTAGTGATTGGCAGTGCCCATTGCTGAGGGAACAGCAAAGAGAACAGAGCGTGAGAAGAATTTAGTGGGTGTAGGGATTAGGAGCCCTATTGTTTGAAGATACAATGTCCTGGGGAGAGCTGGGCTATTCCAGCTGTATCCTTGAGGTACTGGAGCAGCCAAATAGGACAAAAACTGCAAAATTTGGCACCCTGGAATTCCAGATGGGGCAGTGTTGGGTCCAGGTAAAGGTAAAACTTACAGATTAACAGTGACAGCAGAGATCTGGAAGATAGAGCTAAATGCAGGGGTGCTCAACCATTTTGAGGTCAAAAGGTTTGATATGTGTACTATATTCTTTTTGGAAACATTGCCTATTCTAGTCAAAAAATAAATAAAATCTTAAAAAAAAAAGGGATTGGAAACATTGCCTATTCTATGTGCTAATTCTGGAGGGATAGGAGCTCCTCTGCAAAGTCACATAGCTTTTCTTCCTCCTTCCACCCGCTGGTATAAATCTGTAATAAGCAAAGTATTTGTTGCTGGTGTCTCTGTTATTTATCTTGCTTGTGTCTTACAAGCCCTCTTTCCAATTCCCTCCTTTTTTAGTGAAGTGGAATTGTCACTTGAAAGGTTTGTGTCTGCTAGCCTGTGGTTGGCAGTGGAAAAGCCGCATAGAAGAAAAGTGATAATGGAAAAGCTGATACCCAGACATATACCCTTGAGGGACATACTGTCAGTATTCCCTCCCCCTCATTTTACCATTGGGTTGTATTAGCAAAAGAAATCCAGTATCTGCTAGTATCAAGAATCAGTGCAGGATCCTATTTTGTCAGCCACTATCCTCATTAAAGATCTCTAATCTAATTACATGGAAGTATCCATAATTATTAGTACCATTTTTAGAAGAGCTTCTGCATGTTCTCCTTAATATTAGTGCAAGTTGGAAATCGACTGATTTCATAAATTATTTAAAAATTTTATTCATGGGGATGCCTGGGTGGCTCAGTTGGTTGGGCGACTGCCTTCGACTCAAATCATGATCCCGCAGACCGGGGATCGAGTCTCACATTGGGCTCCCTGCTCGGCGGGAAGCCTGTTTTCTCCCTCTCTCACTCCCCCTGCTTGTGTTCCCTCTCTGGCTGTGTTTCTCTCTGTCAAATAAAAAAAATCTTAAAAAAAAATTTTTTTTTATTCATGTATTTGCCAGAGAGATAGTGAGCACAAGCAGGGGGAATGGCAGCAGAGGGAGAAGCAGGCTCCCTGCTGAGCATGGAGCCTTAGGATCTTGACCTGAGTCAAGGCAGCTGCTTAACTGGCTGAGCCATCCAGGTGTCCCCAGACTTTTTTTTTCTTCCTTTTTTAAAAGATTTTATTTACTTTGGGCGCCTGGGTGGCTCAGTTGGTTAGGCCACTGCCTTCAGGTCAGGTCATGAGTCCTGGGATCGAGTCCCATATTGGGCTCCCAGCTCCACAGGGAGTCTGCTTCTCTCTCTGACCCTCTCCCCTCTCATGCTCTCTCTCACTCACTGTCTCTCTCAAATAAAATAAATAAAATCTTTTTTAAAAAGTTTTTATTTTATTTATTTTAGAACCTTTTAGGTTCTAAAAGTTCTAAAAGGTTCTCATGAGTGCATGGAGGGAGAACAGAGAGGGAGGGAGAAGGCCAAGCAGATTCCTCATTGAGCTTGGAGCCCGTCTCCGGGCTCGGTCTCACAGCCCTGAGATCATAATCTGAGCTGAAATCAAAAGTCAGTTGCCCGACAGACTGGGCCATTCAGGCCCCTCTAAGTCCAGACTTTTTTAAATAGCCGGACCCCTGACTACCTTTCTTAAAATCTCATCTTTTGTCACTTTACATACTAGAATGATCCAAACACTTTCCAAATATACCCTCTTTCATGCCACCCTGTTTTTGCTCATACTACCCCTTTTCACCTTTTCTTCTGCTGTCATACTAGTCTGAGCCTTCATTCTCTAATGCCTTAACTGTGACAGTCTTCTCCCTATAG
This sequence comes from Spilogale gracilis, assembly GCA_004023965.1. Classification (NCBI taxonomy): domain Eukaryota; kingdom Metazoa; phylum Chordata; class Mammalia; order Carnivora; family Mephitidae; genus Spilogale; species Spilogale gracilis. The sequence continues at coordinate 12,618 of PITA01010954.1, read as the reverse complement.
GAATCCCCACCCCCCCATGGCTTTCTATTGTGCTTAGATAAAATTCAGTCCTTAAAGTGCCTATAAGAGCCTTCATGATGTGGTCCCAGGTTCTGTGCCCACCTTCTACTGTTCTTCCCTTTGCTCATTGTTCTTCAGCCTCTGTCCTTTCTTTCCCAGAAACATGCCAAGCACTCCTGTGCTTCAGGGCTTTTATACTTGCTATTTTTGTACTTGCTTTTCTCCCAAATATGTGTATATTCATCCTTCATTTCATTTTGATTTTTGCTCAGCACCTTCTTAGAAAGGCCTTCATGATCAGTCTGAGTAAAATAGCATCCTTCATCACTCTTGATCTATGTCCTGCTTGATTTCCATCACTTTAAAATAGATTTTTATTTTTAAGATTTTATTTATTTATTTGACAGAGAGAGAGATCACAAGTAGGCAGACAGAGAGGCAGGCAGAGAGAGAGGAGGAAGCAGGCTCCCCGCTGAGCAGAGAGCCCAATGCAGGCTTCCATCCCAGGAACCTGAGATCATGACCTGAGCCGAAGCCAGAGGCTTTAACCAACACTGAGCCACTCAGGTGCCCCCCCCCCCTTTTTTTCTAAGTAAGTTCTTCTGTGCCCGATGTGGGACTTGAACTCATGATGCTGAGATCAAGAGTCATTCTACCGGGGCGCCTGAGTTATTAAGTCTCTGCCTTCAGCTCAGGTCATGATCCCAGAGTCCCAGGATTAAGCCCCTTATTGGGTTCCTTGCTCTTCAGGAAGCCTACTTCTCCCTCTCACTCCCCTTGCTTGTGTTTCCTCTCTAGCTGTGTTTCTCTCTGTCAAATAAATAAATAAAATCTTTAAAAAAAAAGTCATTCTACTGACTGAGGCAGCGAGGTCTCCCTGATTTTCTTCACACTTTGACATATGCTATATCTCTGTCTATCTCTTCCAGCAAATAAAAGCTCCAGGAGGGCAGGGATTATGTCTGTTTTGTTCACTGCTGTTTCTGTACCTTAGAGGGGTACCTAACATAGTGCTCAATAAATATTTGTTGAATGAATTGTCCTTTGCAGGGTGGATTAGAGCCTGTCTCTTTCTTAGATTTTAGGCCATGATGCTTCCACATTTAATGAAAACCAAAATCACTTTACTGTTATTTTTACTTTTTTTTTTTTTTTTCAATAATTCGGTGAAACTTCCACTGTTCTCTGTCACATAGTTAACAGTATCTGCCTTACAGGCTGCGGGCCTCCCGGGTGCTTCTTGTCGGCATGAAAGGACTTGGGGCTGAAATTGCCAAGAATCTCATTCTAGCAGGAGTGAAAGGACTGACCATGTTGGATCCTGAACAGGTGAGATGTTTGGCCACCCTGCCTCATTACTCTTCCTTCACGGTCTGCCCTCTTCAGTATAAAACACTTGGAGGTTTGTGAATTCCTGTGTGCTCTTGCAAGCCTGTGAAAGGAGGGCTGGCATTAGTGGAGCTGTGGCCTTTAGCCTCACGGCCCTGGCGCTTCCTAGGTGGTCGACCAGTGAGACTCCTGTCTTCTCCTTGGTTTTGCCTGTCTGTAAATCACAGTTAATCTCTCCATTGGAGGGTGACTTTGAGAGGGAGGGAGTGGCTTTGTTACCCCTTAGCGAATGTGCTTTAGAAGGTGTGAGATGTGGCTCAGGAACATAAACATTTGAAAGGTATCTCAGGAGAGCTTCATTTTAGTCAGTTCACAGCCAAGAGTTTGGAAACCGGTGGGTAGGAGAGAATGAATGCAGACTGCTTAGCATGGTGCTTGCACATAATAAACATCTGATTAATTAATAATAATATGACATGCCATTTAATCGATAATATTGAGTCATTCCCATCTCCTATGTAGATTCTCTGACCAGTTTTTCCAAGATGAAAATAACTTCTTTCTCTTACATTCCCATGCCTTAACATTTTAATTTGCTTTTATAGAAAATCTCAAATGTGTACAAAAGTAGAATAACATTTGACACCCCATCTATCTGACTTTTACAAATAACAGTTGTTTGTTTTTTTGTTTTTTGTCTGTATTTTTTCCCCTGTAGTTTTTTGGACAGTATTTTATTTTATTTTATTTTTTATTTTTTAAAGATTTTATTTATTTATTTGACAGAGAGAGAGGGAGCACAAGCAGGGGGAGCGAGAGAGGGAGAAACAGGCCTCCCGCCGAGCAGGGAGCCCGATGTGGGGCTAATCGATCCTGGGTCTCTGAGATCATGACCTGAGCCGAAGGCAGTTGCTTAACCAACTGAGCCACCCAGGTGCCCCATGGACAGTATTTTAAAGCAAATCTAGAAATCATGTTGTTGTTTAAGGTAAAAATACTTGAAAGAGGGCGCCTGGGTGGCTCAGTGGGTTAAAGCCTCTACCTTTGGCTCAGGTCATGATCTCAGGGTCCTGGGAACAAGGCCCGCATTGGGCTCTCTGCTCAGCACGGAGCCTGCTTCCTCCTTTCTCTCTGCCTGCCTCTTTGCCTACTTGTGATCTCTCTCTCTGTCAAATAAATAAATCTTAAAAAAAATATTTGAAAGATTGTGTCATCACGTGATACTGTAGGTGATGAACATGCTAAGTAGCGCACACAGAGGTAAAGACTCTGGAAGAAAGCAAGCGTTGAAATTTTTAAAAGCTCATCTGTTTGGGTTTCTGGAGAAAAGTAATTTTATTCTATTTTATTTTTTAAATAAAGATTTTATTTATTTGACAGAGAGAAACACAACGAGAGAGGGAACACAAGCAGGGGGAGTGAGAGAGGGAGAAGCAGGCCTCCCGCCGAGCAGGGAGCCCGATGTGGGACTCATCCCAGGTCTCCGGGATCATGACCTGAGTCGAAGGCAGTCGCTTAACCAACTGAGCCACCTAGGCGCCCCTGGAGAAAAGTAATTTTAAAAAGTTCTCTTGAAATGAAGAGAAATGTGGGTTGGCTCACTTAATGTCAGTCACAAATTTACTTTTGATTTGAATTCAAAACCTTCCAAGAAAAGAAAATTCCTGCAAGCAAACTGCCAGATTATTAACCAGCTGAGCAGTTTGTTTTGACATCTCTCCAACCACAGTGCCCCCTAGAGGCGTTTGGAGGGAGAATTTATTTGCAGGTCAGAGCTGAGAGAGCCAGGAAAGGATGGTTCCTAAATATGGAGGCCCTCAGAATGGCAAAATGAAACCAGATAGGGATGATGACTTCCTTATCAAATTTCAAGAGTCTGAGAATAGGAAACAATGATAAAATACTGAGGCGTGTGTGTGTGTGTGTGTGTGTGTGTTTGCTGTCACTGCCTCAGGACAGTGATGGGTGCCACCCAGTGTTGGAGTAAACAGGCTGACTGTTATCCCTTCCGTCTTTACTTTGAGGACTTACAGTGCCTTCCATGTACCTTCCACTGCAAAGCCTAATTCTTCTGACTGGTTTTCAAGGTCTAACACAGTGATTCTCAATCCCATCTGTGCTTTGAGTATTTATTTGGGGGTTTGTTAAAAATAAAAGTTCTCCAGGTGAGTCTAAAAGTCAGGGAGGGCTGGGGCGCCTGGGTGGCTGGCTCAGGTCATGATCCTGGAGTCCCAGGATGGAGCCCTGCATGGGGCTGTCTGCTCAGCGGGGGGCCTGCTTCTCCCTCTCTCACTCCCCCTGCTGTGTTCCCTCTCTGGCTGTATTTCTCTCTGTCAAATAAATAAGATCTTTAAAAAAATATAAATAAAAGTCAGGGAGGGTTAAGAACCACTGGTTTCATGTAACCTGGGCCCAGTCAACTTCACCAGCCTGACTGACCTCATAACTTCATGGACACACTTTGGTTGTTCTGCAGTTTGCAATTTGCTTATTATTATTATTATTATTTTTTTAAGATTTTATTTATTTGACAGAGAGAAACACAGCCAGAGAGGGAACATAAGCAGGGGGAGTGAGAGAGGGAGAAGCAGGCTTCCCGCTGACCAGGGAGCCCGACGTGGGGCTCGATCCCAGGACTCTGGGATCATGACCTGAGCAGTTGCTTAACCAACTGAGCCACCCAGGCGCCCCTGCTTATGCTTTTTTCCCCCTGACTAGGAACATCCCAGGGAGACTGTGCTATCTAGTTTAGAAGCTCTGGAATTTTGCAGACTTGGACTCAAATCCCACACCCTCAAGCTGGGTGAGAGATTTAACCTCTCAGGGACTCAGTTTGCTATGTATGTATGTATGTATGTATTTATGTATTTATTTTTTGTAACCTTTGTACCCAATGTGGGGCATAAACTTGGCAACGCTGAAATTAAGAGTCTCGTGCTCTACCGACTGAGCCAGCCAGGTGCACCTCAGTTTGCTCATCTATAAATCAAGGATGTTAATTCCTGTCCTTCAGAGTTCCAAGTATTTTATTTTTGTTATGTCAATACATATCCAAGAGTACCTGCAGGCTATTGTACCTAGACAACTGTGATACAAAGATAATAAAATTTGGTTCCCATTCTCAAGGTTTCTTTAGAAATCAAAGCAGGCTGGGGCGCCTGGGTGGCTCAGTTGGTTAAGCAACTGCCTTAAGCTCAGGTCATGATCCTGGATTGAGTCCCACATCGGCCTCCCTTCTCAGTAGGGTGTCTGCTTCTCCCTCTGACCTTCTCCCTCTCATGCTCTCCCAAATTAATAAATAGAATCTTTAAAAAAAAAAAGAAAAAAAAGAATTCAGAGCAGGCTCCTTGACTCAGGTTGTGGTAGGGGGACATGAAAGGCTTCCTGGAGCTGTGATCTTAACTGAGACTTAAGAAGCAAGTAGAGGGGCGCCTGGGTGGCTCAGTTGGTTAAGTGGCTGCTTTTGGCTCAGGTCATGATCCTAGAGACCCGGGATTGAGTCCCACATCGGGATTCCTGCTCAGCGGGAAGCCTGCTTCTCCCTCTCTCACTCCCCCTGCTTGTGTTCTCTCTCTAGCTGTGTTTCTCTCTGTCAAATAAATAAATAAAATCTTAAAAAAAAAAAAAAGCAAGTAGAGATTTCTCAAGTTGAAGAACTGTTTTAGGCAGGAAACATTAGCAGTGGCATAGAACAGCATGGTAAGAATAGAGTATAACAAGCAGTGCTATTTTGTGTTTTTATTTTTTTATTTATTTTTATTTTTTTAAAGATTTTATTTATTTGACAGAGAGAAACACAGCCAGAGGGGGAACACAAGCAGGGGGAGTGAGAGAGGGAGAAGCCGGCTTCCTGCCGAGCAGGCAGCCCGATGCGGGACTTGATCCCCGGTCTCCGGGACCATGACCTGAGCCGAAGGCAAAAATCAGTAGGCTCCTCTACAGGAGCATAGAGAAAGCAAGGAATCACTAGAGTAGCAGATACTTCCTCTAGGTGCTGGATGCTGTTCTAAGAGCTGTAGTTGTATCTCATTTAGTCCCCACAACTCTGGGATGTAGGGATTGTCATCCCTATTTTACAGATTAGAGAACTGAGGAAAGGGCCACTCAAGGTCATAGTAGTTGGTAGTATGACCAGCACCCAGGGAGTCTGACTCTTTGGTAGAGCCCATGCTCTTAGCTACCTCACCAGGTGGCTGTTGTCAAGGACATAAGAATATAAAGATTGGGATTTCTGGCTCAAGTCATTGGATGGGTGTTTGGGAGGTTCATGAACTGACCAAAAAAATAGGAGTTGAATATGAATATTCGGGAGGAAATATCTGGTGGGCAGTTTAATACAAGACTCCAGTGGATCAGGAAGCAATCTGTACTAGTAAAAACAATTTGAGAAATACCACCAACAACTTAAATTAGTGAGTTTATGGAGTTATGCAGAGCAAAAGATGAGTGATTCTATGAGATGGAATCCTGGGGAAACCATACCCAGGAGGGGTCTATATAGAGACTGAATGTCCAGTGAGGGAAGAGCAGAGCAGCACTAATAGAGTGACTGTAGTAAGTGTACTGTTTTAATTAACCTAATTTTACATATGATTCTGATATACTTGCTCAACATCACACAGTGCAGTAACCAGTTGAGCTAGGATTTGAATCAAAGATTTGAATTCAGCTTGAATTATTACAGAGCCTTGCTCGTAACCGGTATGGTGTACAGCCTCTCAGTATTGTAATGAGATCCCTGAAGAAGTAGGACAGGATGGGTCAAGGATACTGTTGGTGGGCTGGCCTTGAATGGGAGGAAGACCAGCTCATTTTCTTGAAAGAAAGATAGTAAGGGATAGTTGGCTGGAGGAAAGGGAAGGTGATTACTTATGTTGTGCTTGGTGAAGGTAGCAAGGTCATACTGAAGATTAATCATTAAATTAGATGTTTGATATGTGAAGAAATGCTGTGAACAAATGGAATCTGTAATCCTACTGGCAGCTGTCAGGTGATTTAATTTTATTTGACAGAGAGAAACACAGCTTGAGAGGGAACATAAGCAGGGGGAGTGAAAGAGGGATAAGCAGGCTTCCCGCCGAGCAGAGAGCCCGATGTGGGGCTCAATCCTGCGTCTCCAGGATCATGACCTGAGCCAAAGACAGTCACTTAACCAACTGAGCCACCCAGGTGCCCCAAGATTTTATTTTATTTTATTTTATTTTATTTTATTTTATTTTATTTTATTTTATTTATTTATTTATTTATTTATTTATTTATTTATTTATTATTTTATTTTTTTATTTATTTAAAATATTTTATTTATTTGACAGAAATACAGCCAGAGAGGGAACACAAGCAGGGGGAGTGAGAGAGGGAGAAGCAGGCTTCTTGCCAAGCAGGGAGCCCGATGTGGGACTTGATCCCGGGTCTCCGGGATCATGACCTGAGCTGAAGGCAGTCGCTTAACCCCCTGAGCCACCCAGGCGCCCCAAGATTTTATTTTTTTGACACAGAGTACAGGCAGGGGTGCAGCAGGGAGAGGGAGAAGGAGGCTCCCCCTGGGCAAGGAGCCCAGTATGGGGCTCCATCCCAGGACCCTGGGATCATGACCTAAGCCAAAGGCAGTTGCCTAACTAACTGAGCCATCCAGGTGCCCTAAGATTTTATTTATTTATTTGGCAGAGAGAAACACAGTGAGAGAGGGAACACAAGCGGGGCGGGGGCGGGGGGGCGGTGAGAGAAGAAGCAGGCTTCCCGCCGAGGAGGGAGCCCAATGCAGGGCTTGATCCTGGTACTCCAGGATCATGACCTGAGCCGAAGGCAGACGCTCAACAGCTGAGCCACCCAGGCCCCCTATTTTCTTATTTATAAAGTTCATTTCTTTTTTTTTTTTAAAGTAATCTCTACACTTAACATGGGGGTTGAACTCAATGACCCCAAGATCAAGAGCTGTGCACATTCTTTAGACTAAGCCTGCCAGGCGTCCCTCTCTTGTCTGATTTTAAACCAGTTGTAGGCAGGGAATACATCTTTTATTGACTTACTTTTTAAAAAAGATTTTATTTATTTATTTGACGGGAGCATAGCTAGAGAGGGAACACAAGCAGGGGGAGTGAGAGAGGGAGAAGCAGGCTTCCCGTCGAGCAGGGAGCCCAATGTGGGGCTTGATCCCAGGACTTGACCTGAGCTGAAGGCAATCGCTTAACCAACTGAGCCACCCAGGCATCCCTTATTGACTTATTTTTTTAAGAAACAGTATTTGTTATTTTGATTATTGTTTGATAGAGCACAAGCAGGGAGAGTGGCAGGGGGAGAAGCAGTCTTCCCTGCTGAAGAAGGGAGCCTGCCTCAGGACTCAATCCCAGGGGCTCAGTCCCAGGATTTCTATCCAGGATCCCAGGGACTACATCCTTTAAACTACTATTGTTTGTCTCCAGATGCTTAACATTGGGAACATAGTAGGTATTTGGTAAATTCTTACCACTGATAATTATATCATTTTATTATATCAGTTGCAAATTTAAGTGAAAGAAGTGTGGACTATTCTGTTTAGAGTGAATTTTCTTTATAAACACAAGGGGGTGCTCTTTAGCTATCAGTGCCAAGTAAAAAGTTAAATGTCTCTAAAGCCTCTTCAAGGATTGAGTGTAGGGAATCTGCATTAGGCAAATTTCTACAGGAACAATAATATAGTAATACAATACAAATAGATGGTAGATATTTTAGTTATCCTTGAGAATGGAAATGTTTGTTCTTGAGAATTTGTTTTTTTCCCAAAAGTCAAGTATTAAAAAATATATTATTTCTAGGTATCTCCAGAAGACCCCGGAGCTCAGTTCTTGATCCGTACTGGATCTGTTGGCCGCAATAGGGCCGAAGCCTCTTTGGAACGAGCCCAGAATCTCAACCCCATGGTAGATGTGAAGGTGGACACTGAGAATATAGAAAAGAAGCCAGAGTCATTTTTCACTGAGTTTGATGCTGTAAGTTTTGTAAAGAGTGTAAAATCTTTAGGTTCAATACATTGCCTTTTCAGTCTCGAGTCTGACTTTGCTTTCGTGTCTGTGCCTTACCAGCACGTTGCCTTGCCGAGTTGAATGTGTTGGTAGTAGGTCTAGTCTGTTGGATCTGCTGTAGCTGTTTGTGACTTGCTGTCTGCTGGTTTCTTCTTTGGGCATATGTTCCCTTAGACCAGGTTTCATCATTGGTGTTTTGTACTCCTTCCAGAATCTTTCCATATAACTTCGATACATTTTACTGCAAGTGTTTTCTCGGGAAAACAAGTTGGTGGTTAATTTCTGTAGTAGAGGCATTTTTTTGTTAGAAATATCAAACTACAGCTTGTGTTTTGTCTTAAAAAGGAGCATACCTGATCTTGGTCTATGTCTGTCTTTTTCACACATCCACTTTGACCATGTTGCCATGGATAACTGGACAGATTCACTGTAGTTATAAGCCAAATGAGGCATATCCAACATCGTTTGGTTTCACTGCCAGATCTATGCAGAGGTGAAAGGATTAGTTAAATTTTGTTTCAGTGTCTGTGACCTTTCAGACATGGTTCCTTGTACCTAGGGAAAGCTAAACAAATGTTGGATGATCATGAAATAGTCACAGATGATCTACTTGTATTTTAAATGAGAGGCCCATTGCATGAGAGGTTAGAATTTGGGCTGGGTAGTTTGTTTTTCCACACTGTTATATTTCATATGTGCATCTGTTCAAATATGTGCTTAGAATGATGGATCATCTGTGCATTTTGTCTTTTTTTTAATTTAATTCATTCTATTTTGTAACTCCCAAGTATTGGAACATTTTCTGTTTGGACATAAGTCTTCTCTTCATTTCTTTATCCATAGTAACCACATTTGGTTAATTCTAGGTGTCCCTTGCATTTCTAGCACTTAGAGGGTTTGTTAGAACTGAAACACTGGGCCAGGTGGTTATATAAAGCATGTGAGCAGGGCAAGGATAAATGCCTCATGGGCCATGTGTGGCTGGCCTCTTAGGTTTTACCCTCATTTTTGACTTCGCAGCATTCCATTTGGTCAGTGTTGCATGTTCAGCTGTGGCTGTCTTGCCTGTTAGATTTGATTTTTTTCTTGGCTGTTTTCTATGTTCAGATGTTCAGAAGAAAATGTGCAGTTTAGAAGTTGTGTTCATGACCCTTATCACAAAGGTTTTCCTGAAAAGATGGTGTTTTATGCAGTAAAATTTAGCTATTTCTAGTACCTCAACTTTTTGGAACACAACCTAGAGAGGTCTTAGGGCAACATTGATAACTCTGTTGAGTAAATTACAGGTTCGTTGTCCGCATCTGAATGGAAGGTCACTTGGTGTGTAACCTTTCCTTTTGTGCTTAAATTCAGATAAAGTTTCATGTTGAAAACTGGAAAACTGGAAAAATAATCTCAACAGGACTTGTTTATCTTCTTTATCTTACCATATCATTCAAAAGAAGGAGGGAAAAATGCCCTCATATTTAATTGTGACCCTTGGGTCACTTAAAATTGGTTGTGCTTCTCATGGTAAGTTATGCAGATTTTAATAGATTAAATTATTTAGAAATAACTTCCACTAAATTGTTACTCTCTTAACTTTTGAGATTTGGTTTGTATATATTCATAGAATAGGGGAGATAAAATCATGGAATGGGTTTACTTTCTAGTTAAACTCATTTGTTTTGATTGCAGAAAGTGGAGGTCTCATAATTTACATTTCTAGTGAAACCTGCAACTTTCTTTTGTCTTCTAATCATAGGATCCAAAGAACCTGTTATACCGGTTTGAAACTGGCTTTAGACATGCCCAGAGAGATTGTTCACTAAGATTTATTTAGGCATCGGGGCCATGATTCACAGTTTGCAAAACTCACACCCAGCCAATTCTTCCTTTCTGCAGGTTTGCCTGACTTGCTGTTCCAGGGATGTCATAGTCAAAGTTGACCAGATCTGTCACAAAAATAGCATCAAGTTTTTTACAGGAGATGTTTTTGGCTACCATGGATACACATTTGCCAATCTTGGAGAACATGAATTTGTAGAGTAAGTTTTGGGCGAGGAGGGGAGAACTTAACATTTTCACAAAAAAGTAGAGTTTTATTCACTGGTAGAAACAACCCATTAAGGAAAGTATGCTTAGAACACTTGGAAACCAGATCATTAACAGCTTACTGATCATATAGGTTGTGTGTTCAGAATTGTAGGAGATGTGGCCCCTGTTTCCAAAATAATGGTCTAATCGGAAGCAGAGTTCTTAGGGCAATCAAATACACCATGTGGGTATTTGATTAGCCAGGACTTCAGGTTGCAAAACCACACCTTCTATATAGGGGAGACTTGCTTGGATTATAAACAGGTGTACCTCAGTTTTGGCCTCTGTGTTTTGAGGTTGATAATAAAATGAGTATGAAATAGTTAGATGGGTAACTCTGAAGGCACTGTCAGCCGAAATCTGTCTTGGAAAAGTTCCAAAGTCCAGGGACTGCTCTGGTGTAACAAATAGACCTTATCCTCTCAGTTTGAATATCCAGGTTACAGAGTGTGGTGATTCTCATGTGATGGGACCTGCAGTGTTTTGAACTTGTAGCTCCTAGATGAAAGATGGCAGATGATACCAGTATTGTAAAACTATCTGTGGTAGGTTTTGGCTGTTATTTCTGACTATCTCCCTTGCTAGTAAGAGGTAAAGAGAAACCCTGTATGGTAGGTGAAGCTTCCTACCAAGAGTCTGAAATTGCTTTCGTTTGTTCAGCTTCTTAGGCAGATCACTGAAATTGCCCTGGTCTGCACATACCTTGTCTGTGAAATCGAGATGGGGGAAAGACAGACATGTTTAAGATCTCTCATAACTTTGGTGTTTTATGGCTTTCAGAAACTCTAGTTTTTTTGGGCACACTATAAACAGATGGAGACGGCGTACTAGAGAAAAGCAGGCCAGATTATTTTAATATGAGCTCCCCATGGCAGAGGGGAGAAATTAAGTTTGGCTCTATTTCGTGATTCAAGTGAAACTTATGAAGCTTGTTGAGAACTTACTTTGTGCCTAGGCAGTATATGTTAAGCAGGTAATTATTTCTTGTCTTAAAATAATTCTGTCAGGGATTGGTATTTCTACATAGTAGGTAATTGATTTATCAGGTCACTTTGGGATTTGAACCCACTCAGCCATGCCTGACTGCAAAGCTTTTGCTTTAAGATTTAGAGAAAGAGCTCATGATGGGGGCAGAGAGGCAGAGGGAGAGGGAGAGAACCTCAAGCAGACTCCTTGCTAACCATGGAACCCAACGGTGGGTCCAGTGGTTGGATCCCATGACCCTGAGATCATAATCCGAGCTGAAATCAAGAGTCAGATGCTTAACCCACTGAGCTGCCCAGGCACCCCAAGTGTTTGCCCTTAGCCACCATCCTATCATGTGTGCTGGTGATAGTCTTTGGCATGATTCAGAGAGTAGAGCTCAATTCCTTCCCTTGTCACCTTCTAGGGAGAAAATCAAAGTTGCCAAAGTTAGCCAAGGGGTAGAAGACGGACCTGATACCAAGAGAGCAAAGCTCGATTCATCTGAAACAACTATGGTCAAAAAGGTATGTGTACTGTGAGGGGGCAAAGATCAGAAGCCTTGGAGCCTTATTGGGGACAGGCAGTCACAACTGTAAGCAGGGCAAGCAAGCACGTAGTCTTGAAGGGGAGGGGTATGGACAACCCTGGCCAGTGCTTGTCCCACTTAAAGAGGGGGATGGCTGCTGCTTAATGGCAGCCAGCTGTTGCCATGAAAGAGCATGGACCCAGTGATGCCAGGTGTCAGTTTTTAATGGAATCAGAAATAGATTTTTTTTTTTTTAAGATTTTATTTATTTAGGGCGCCTGGGTGGCTCAGTGGGTTAAAGCCTGTGCTTTTGGCTCAGGTCATGATCTCAGGGTCCTGGGATCGAGGCCTCATCCAGCTCTCTGCTCAGCAGGGAGCCTGCTTCCTCCCCTCTCTCTGCCTGCCTCTCTGCTTACTTATGATCTTTCTCTGTCAAATAAATAAATAAAATCTTTAAAAAAAAAGATTTTATTTATTTATTTGACAGAGAAAGACACAGTGAGAAGGGGAACACAGAGAGAGTGGGAGAGGGAGAAGCAGGCTTCCCGTCGAGGGGCGGCTGGATGTGGGGCTTGACCCACGACCCTGGATCATGACCTGAGCTGAAGGCAGACACTCAGTGATTGAGCCACCCAGGCGCCCCAGATTTTTTTTTTTATAGCTTATGTCCCAAACTTTTTTTTTTTTTTTTTAAAGATGTTTTATTTATTTGACAGAGAGAAA
>PITA01010953.1:0-69237 GCA_004023965.1 Spilogale gracilis | reverse complement strand
CTTATTTATTGCTTATTTTAGATTTATATATGGTCCTGGGCTAAAGCTATTACTTTTGTTGTTTTCACAGTACAATGACTTTGATGTTCCAAAAAGTAGAAGTAAAGCTTTGGTGGAAATCATGTAGTATAATTATATCTTGTTAGAAACAACAGTACAATATTTAAATGATTGCAGGTCATAGAAAAAGATTAAATTTTCTCAATTTATTTTATAAAATCTATATAATCTTAAAAAACAAACATGATATATAAATGGAAAACAAAACCAAAATTTTCACTAATACAGATTATAGGCCAAAATTTAAAGATCTGAAAAAATGAAAAGAACACCATAATTTTAGGGTTAAAAGACATTTTAGAGGAAATTAAGCTCAATCTTTTTAAATTTCAAGGAGTAAATGAGAAAATGCTGGCTCACTGAGATTAAATGATTGATGAAAAATGATGCTGTTATAGGAATTCAGCGATTAACTCTAATGTTATGGAAAAGAATTGCAGGGGTGCCTGGATGGCTCAATCAGTTGGGTGTCCAACTCGGTTTCTCCGTGGGTCATGATGTCATGGATTGTCGGGTTATGTTTTGTTTTAGGCTCCACACTGAGTGGGGAGGTTCTCCTCCTCTGCCCCTCCCCCCACCCTCTTTCTCTCTCTCTCTCAAATAAATAGATAAATCTTTTAAAAAATAGAAAAGAAAGAAATGTAATTGTATAGGAAACTAATTTTATCACAATACCAATAAAATAAAATCCAGCAACCAAAATCCCATTATGAAAATGAATGATTCCTAAAACATGGCTGAATTGTTATACTATGTTACTGCAAAGTGTCCATGTCTTTAGAACTTGCCCTTTAGTTCTAACTAGTTTTGCTACTTTGATGAATTCGATCTGCTAGTGTAACCACATATTTGTCATTCAGTTAAGCTAGGTGTTCTTTAAATGACCACTATTTTGGTTCCCTATGTTGAACTGACAAGTTATTTGGGCAGTTTTAATATATTTTTAAGGAAGATATTATGAAACAAATGCTTTATTTATATGGATTAAAAAACAAAAGATACATCAACATTTTATAACATTTTACAAATTGTTGGAAGTTGGTATCTGCTATGATTCTCAAAGAATTTTGTACAAGAATAAGTCATGGAAATAAAAGGCAACATAAGGAATATAGTCAATGGTATTGTAATAGTGTTGTATGGTGATAAATGGCAGCTACACTTGTAGTGAGCACAGCATAATGTATACACTTGTCAAAGCTCTAAGTTGTACACTTGAAACTAATGTAACAGTTTGTCAGCTGCACTCAAAAAAAACCAACAAAAAATGAACAAAAACCAAAAAACCAAACCAAACAAAAAAAACACTATCAGCAACAAACCAGTTTGTACAAGTTCACAAAACAATCATGAAAATTCAATGAAATAGTTGGCTACATTTTGAATTGAATTGAAATTTGATGCTATCGTAGATATTGCCTAAACCAGAGACCTGTTTAATTAATCTGTTCTTTCTTCTCTTTAATCTTTTCTTTTCCTCAATCTGTTCTTTTTCTGAGCTATTTACTCTGTTTAATCTGAGCTTTCAACCTGGGAAGGCTGACATGTTTTAAATGTAGACACATTACATTATTTCTCACAGTTTTTAAAAAAAGCTGGACAAAGAAATTTTGAAGAAATAGTTCCCTTCTCTAGCAATTCAATTATCAGCAAATGTTAATCGACAGTAATCAACAATGTTGATGTAATTTAAAACACACCAGTTAAAATGAAGTGGGCTGGTCAGTTCTGAGGAAAACCAGCCCAAAAGGTCCTTGGCTTCTTGCAGGATGGAAATCAAACATGAGCTGAGAGGAAGTAAGAGCAGAGTTTACTGAAGACAGAGAAAGCAGACACAGACAAGAATGCCTGGGAGACTTGGAAAGGAAAAGGAGCATGAGGGTCAGCTTTGTTTGGAGGTCTGGAGTTTTTATTGAGGTCCGTGTTCTGGTGAATGTGTCCTCTCCGGAACTCAAGAAGTGGTCAAACAAGGATGAGTGCTCCAGTATCCTCTACAAGTCACTTATGCTCGGGAGCCAGGGATGTTGTCATCAAGGTGTTCAGAATAGTGGTCTTGGAGTCTGTTCATGATGGACAGACCTCACCTCGTCAGTCCTTAGATGTGATGTGTTGGGCTGGAAGATGCAAAAGAAATCACTAATTCCTTGACCTTTACAAGGAAGACATACATTAAGACATGTGAAGGGGAGTGGTGGTGTGCATGTCCTGGCAAGAATAGAAATAGGAAAAAGAGGAAAAAAAATTAAATTTTTTCATGAGACTCCTTCAGTTTTCCTGTCTAGAAAACAATAAGAAATACAATGCTTGTAAAAATGAATTGCATACAATGCACAATATTGTTAACATTTTCTAATTTAATGTTTTGGCTAGCTTCCCACAAATGTAGCAATTTAGAGTACAACTTGAAGATTTGGCCAATTTAGAACATTTAGATCAACCTATAGGGCCCTAGAAATGTAAGATCTTATAATTTTCAGGGGAGTGAGCCCTTCCCTCAGTAGGTTCGAACAGAAAATCTTTGCGTTACAAACACTGACGCTGATACTGTGGTTGAATGTTTTGGGATTCTCCTATTGTCCTTCCTGTCTCCATATTTCAACAGCATTCAAAGCACAGCAGCTGGCTGATCAAGAGGTTGTTTCCCATAGCCATTGGCCCCTGTGATTCTCTTTGTGTTCTTAATGGCTGTAGATAGCTGCTAGGCCAGCATCTGCTTGAGACACAACTACAGAGAGAAATTCACAATCACAATGTTAAGCCTCTGGCTCTTTGTAATTTATACAGAGTTGGGACTCAGACTGTTATGTACATCTGAAAAAAAAAATGAGTATCTGTTCACTAGGGAAAGTAGGAGAGCAAACAGGGAAAGAATATGGAAAATAAATGAGAGTTTAACAGTCTGTTCATTTCATGCTACTGGACAGAAAATCTTTTTGAAATAGCATGAAATTGACATGAATATGGTTGTTTTTAGAGTTTTCAAGTTCAAGTTCAGGTAAATTCTCTAGGGAACATGTTTAACAACCAAATTCCCTATCAGGGTATGCTGAAAGCTCTCATTACCGATAGGTCTCTAGGAACCCCCCATATTGACTAAAAACCAATCACCATCATAGTTATATAAATTCACTTTCATGTATAAATCTGCATATATGAATTTTTTTACACATTCTAGTATTATATGGTAGAAATGATATAAAAACTAGGTCTATGCTTTTTTCTGTGAATTAATGGATATTTTATATTGCATTTGTACTGCATTAATGGAGGTTTTAGTAATTTATATGAATAAACTACATCTTTCCACAGATTTCTGAAACATAGTTTTATTGTGACTTTGAAGAAATATAAATAAAAAGAGTGGTCATAAAATTTTAGCTGTTTGAAGCATTTAATTTTAAATTCTGTGGGCTTGAGCATCTGTTTTCTGTCATGAACTAAGTTATAGTGCTTGTGTTTGTACGGATCATCATTTACTTAAGAATGAAAAATAAGCAGTCGAGTCGTTGCCTTAGCCAGATGCAGATGTGTGGCCCGCTGCACCCGCTCTTTGAGCCCTGTCGCTCCTGCCTGCCCGCAGGATGGCCCACAAGCAGATCTACTACTCTGACAAGTACTTCGACGAGCACTAGGAGTACCGGCAGATCTGGTTTCCTAGAGAACTTTCCAAACAAGTCCCAAAAATGCACCTGATATCTGAAGAAGAGTGGAGGAGACTCGGTGTCCAGCCGAGTCTAGGCTGAGTTCATTACATGATTCATGAACCAAAACCACATATTTTTCTCTTTAGATGACCTCTTCCAAAAGAGCAACAAAAATGAAGTCTTCCTGGGGATCGTCAATTAAGTCTGTTTCCAATTTAATGTATATGTGTATATAAGGGTAGTATTCAATGAATACTCGAAAAACGAACAAATTGTTGTTCTATACCTGTGCATGAGCTGTATTCTTCGCGGCAGCAGAACTCAGTTAAATGCAACTGCAAGTAGGATACTATATGGTGTTTAAGATAAAATTTCTAGTCGGTTTTTCTCTTTAATATAAGTGCCTGTTTGACTTTACCTGTTACTTTAATTAAATAAAGTTTGTATGCATTTATTTAAAAAAGAATGAAAAATAAAGGCTTGTAGGAAAGCTTAAGTGCTACCTATTCCTATTTGATTTGGGAAATTTATGTGCGATATTTTGGATAATTAAGGCCAGTGGTCAAAAGTTTTTTGGGAAAAATGCAAAAAATTACATTTCTTTTAATTACTAAATTTTTATTTGATTATTTAATACTTGTAACTCAAATTATTTATATGTAGCAAGTTACAGCTTTAAAAGATATAAGATACCCAAACAAGGCTCAGAAGATAAACTTAACAACATTTGGCTGAGTAGTAAAATATTTTCTTTATGACTGCAATCACAGATCTGTATATTTGTCTATATCTACTTGCACATTAGGTATGTGTACCCATGATGTAACATGGGAATCATATTTCTAAATTTTCTAGATATGAAGGTAAACCCAAACATCTACATAATTAATGGACATTCTCCAAGATAGTAAATATTAAGACTATATATTAGAAAGCAGTAGGAACAGAAATAACAGGTGTTGGTGAGGATTTGGAGAAAGGGGAATCCTCCTGCACTCTTGGTGGGAATGTAAATTGGTGCAGTCACTAAAGAAAACAGTGTGGAGATTCCTCAAAAAGTTAAAAATAGAACTACCCAAGACCCAGCAATTGCACTACTAGGTCTTTATCCAAAGAATACAAAAATGTTCATTTAAAGGGATACATATTTTATGTATTTTAGCACCCCAATATGTTAGCAGCATTATCTATAATAGCCAAATTATGGAAACAGCCCAAGTGACCATCAATTTATGTAGGGATAAAGAAGTGGTATATATACACATGGGATATTACTCAGCCATAAAGAAGAATTAAATCTTGCCATTTGCAATGAGGGATGGAGTTAAAGTTTATTATGTTAAGAAAAATAAGTCAGAGAAAGACAAATACTATGTGATTTTGTTCATATGTGCTTTATATGTGCTATTTGCTCATGTGAATTTAAGAAACAAAACAAATGATCATAGGAAAAAAAAAGAGAGGCAATTCAGGAAACAGATTCTTAACTCTAGAGAACAAACTGATGGTTACCAGAGAGGTTAAACAGGAGATGGGGATTAAAGAAGGCACTTGTGATGAGTACAAGGTGATGTACAGAAGTGCTCAATCACTAGATTGTACATCTGAAACTAACATAACATCATATGTTACCTAACCTAAATTTAAATAAAGAGCTTTAAAAATATGAAAAAAAAAAGAAAATAGTAGGAACAATTTTGTAAAATAATCTTGGAATGGAAAAAAGCACAAAAGTGGAGCAAGACACAAAGCCTACTTACATCAGAAAAGGACTGATAAATGTACTCACAATGTTTTAAAAAGTTACAAATAAAATTAAAAACAAAAGCTAAAGATAAATCAGAAAGGCTCATTTTCTTTAGTATATAAGAAGCTCTTACCTTTAAATAAAAAAAGTAGGAGACTTGCATAGTCAATTCACAGAAAAAGAAACCAAATAAAGCTCACTCATAATTAAACCTATGCAAATTAAAGCACAAAACTCATTTATCATGTCCTTTGGAAAAAATGAGCTTGATCATACCCAGTTTGACAAAGGTATGAGAAATAGGTGAGACATATATTTCTGTTGGCTATATGTTTTTGTTAATTTCTTGAAGTGCAATTTTGCAATATCTGTGCAATAGAAAAGGCACATAGTTCTGACCCAACATTTGTACTGTTAGGAATTTACCCCATTGATGTATTTGCAATCATATGTCAAAACACACACACACACACACACACACACACACAACACACATATCATCTATATTATCAAAATATTGAAATCTACCAGATAGCAATACTGATTATGTGAATATTAGTAATCTACATGATTGGAATTCCATGGATTCCATACAAAAGGATGAAGCAAATCTGCACATGCTGATTTGGAAATGTCATCATGATATATTTTGGGGAAGAGAAAGAACCAGTTTTAGGAGACAATACATAACACAATATATGTATTATGCTCCCGTTTGTGTAAACAAAATAATAACCCATGTCCTGAGTGTAGGCTATATGCCAAGATTTATACTAATTGCTTTACAAATTTTAACATCAGAACAACCCTTATCTCTCCCCATACTAAGGATTAGAAAGGATTTGTAATTTTCCCACAGTTATGCAAGTGGCCAAAGCCATTTACTTGAATTAAGTTCCAGTCTCAGTATGTAATTGCTAAGGTTGTTGGGGTCAACGGTTTAGGAATGTTCTTGAAATTTAATAAATTGAAGCTACAGAACGAACATGGGCACAACCTCCACAGAGGATTTCATGTAAAAATGAGAGTTCATTCTATATTTCTTACCATATATTATTTGCATATCTTTGGTAGTTTCTTCTTCTTCTTCTTCTTCTTCTTTTTTTTTTTGAGAAAAGCACGCATATTTGTACCTCTTTCGTTTAAAAACATAACAGTCCATTTTTGAAAAGTAGCTTTTCAGAATTAGTTTAAGGTCTTCTAACAGTCAGGTGTTAGAGTGAGGTGCTTTTGGGTAGGGGAGATTGGGTTGTCACTCACAAGACAAAGCCATGGTCTCTTCTGGAGCTACATGGGATCCTTACCTTTAACACCAGATGTCTTGTTTTTCTCATCTTGAGATGATACATTTGATGTAGGGCATCAAGTAAGGCTCAAGGGCTTTACACCAAAGTGCTTCATCAGCTCAGCAACACTCATTAAGGCTTCTTAAGCCAAAAGGGCAATTGTTTCTTGCCTTTTCTTTCTTCTTTTTCTCTTATGCATAATTCATGCAAGATTATTCATCTATGTTTATCATCTACTCTATGATCTAACTGAAGATTAGAAATGAGAAAATAAAACTCTTCAGTCTTATGTTCAGAAATAATCTTTTGCATTTAGACATAATCAACTTAGTTTGCTCTCCAAATTGAAAGTATCATAATTTTGAAATCTGAAATATCCTTGTTAAGAAAGCAGTACATTCATGGTGAATAACAATGGTGTATTAAACTGTAGTCTTATAAATAGATTTGCAACTAAGAGTAGAGAGCAAGATATTTTTCTAACACTCCTGAGTTAAACTTTTACAATAACTTAAAAAATGAGTCACAAAAACAGATGACCTAGATTATAGTTAGTGTGTGGGTTGAGCTGTGAGAACAAAGACGCCCTAGGTTGGAGGGACTCTAGCCATCCAGCACTATGGCCATCCTTCAGTATGCGGTCCAGGGTGGATAGGTAGCCTCAGGCTGACAGGCCACTCTTCCATCCCCCACAATACTGACCTCAAAACTATTGCAGCCCTTTCTAGTTGTAAGGAGAATAAAGAAAGGAAGGGGAAGGGAAGCAATCTTGAAAGGTAAGTGATGCGGGAATTTCACATTTCTCTTCCTTGCTCCCAGAGTCCATTGGTAAGAACTTAGACACACGGCCAGTCATACCTCTGAGGGAAGCTGGGAAATGTGGTTTCCATCTGACTGGCTACCTGTTTCACTAAAATATTATTACCACCCACATAAAAGAGGAGAATAGATGGGGGCAGGGAGAAACAGTCAATCGCATGTACCTTTAATTATTTTATAACTTTAAAATTCATTTTACAATTACATATAAATTCTAAAGAGGTGGAGATCAATAAAGCATAACTTAAAACTGCTTGAATACAAATTAAGATGCAGTTTAGCTCTAAGCATTTAGTTTAAATGTGCTTTTACTTAGGGTGTTGAGTAATTAAAACTAGAATGTCAGGAGTCAATAGTTTAATTCAAGTCATTTGTAGGAGGCCCTATAAGACAAGCCACATTACCCCCTCTTCATTTAAGAATTCTACAACTGAAAATTCATTCCATGTTCTTAAACTTTATAAAATTCCATTACCTCTGAGGAAGCTTCTTCATTTAGTCATTCAAGAATCTCTAAATAGGGGTGTCTGGGTGGTTCAGTCAGTTAAGCAACTGCCTTAGGCTCAGGTCATGATGTCAGGGTCCTGGGATCAAGTCCCAGGTTGGGTTCCTGGTTCAGTGGGGAACCTGCTTCTCCCTCTGCCCCTCGCCTGCTTGTGTTCCCTCTCTCTCTCAGATAAATAAATAAAATCTTTTTTTTTTAAATTGCTAAATAAATTTCATTTTTCCAATACTTCTGGAAATGTTATTATTTCATTATTAATATTGTGTCTATATCCTTTGAGTTGGGTCTGACATGGACTGTTGGTCATTGAGAGGATGTGACCACCAGTTGATTCTCCCGCTGACCCGGGCAGTAGGAGGTTCCTCACTCTCTCAAGTCCTTATGATACCTGCTCTGCTTGCCTTTCTCCCACTGTAAGCTGCTGCACGGATAGAGCCTGCAGATAGTGATGTGTTGTTCAGGCTATCTGGATGATGAATGTGGCTGAACCCAGGAAAGATCTCCACATAAACTTTTAAGATTCTGGCAGGCAGGTGCAAAGATTTACTGGTCTTGTGGCTGCCCCAGACAAGCCTTGGATGCAAGTATGCCTGCTCTATCAATCCTCCGCCTGCCAATCTGGAGCATTCTACCTCTTTCCTCAGTCTCTTCGCACCCTCCCTATGAGGACCAGTTTGCGAACCAACACAGACCTCTAAAGCTTTGGCTCAAATGAATCAGCTGTTGTGCACCTGAATAGTGTGTTGTAATTACTGTAACCACTATTATCAAGTTAATGCCGGAAGTACCAATAGAGATACATGAAGCTGGACATTTAAAAGAAAAATTGTAGGATATATAAATTTCAGAGTTGTTCAGTGTTTTGACTATGGACTCAGAGCTGTATTATTTTTTCTAGGTGTTCTGCCACATACTGTGTTAACTTGAAAGGTGGAAGGGTACTTGGGATTTGGTCTATCAGAAGAGATATAGACACAGTGGGCCAGACTCACAATTCACAACTCTTTTAGTAATAGAAAGCACTAGATTCATCAGGAATGTTTAAGAAGCTTGTGAGCATTCTTAAAAACATGTTTATTTAACACTTTCTCTGTGGAAAGATAATATTTTCTCATTCTTTGTTGCTGTAGATGTTATGGCTATGTACCTTTCATCTTTGTGATTTTTAAAAATAATAACAGAATTGTGAACTTCTCATTAACCTGTCTTCTGTTAAATACATTTTGTGTAGCTTATGCTTGTCGTTAGGGTTAAGAACCTAACTACACTAGGAATAGAACCATATTTGACTTACATTGCAAAATTTTTGATTACAATTCTTCTGATAATACTTCACATATTCCATAGCCATCTATATGCTAATATTTCTAACAAATTATTAGATGCTATTTCTACATAACCTTTTCTCAACAAATGACCTGTCATGTTCATAATGGTCTCAATTTTTGGTGGCAGTTTTAATTTTATCTAGCAAAAAATTGAAGGCCCATAAAGAAACTAATTACATAGTTTCACAGTTAATAATATGGTTTCTAGTTTTAAGACTTGTAATGTGCAAATTTATCAGGTTAAATTTTCTAAGATCCAAGGC
The DNA here is from genome assembly GCA_004023965.1 of Spilogale gracilis. NCBI lineage: Eukaryota > Metazoa > Chordata > Mammalia > Carnivora > Mephitidae > Spilogale > Spilogale gracilis. The sequence goes on along the minus strand of PITA01010953.1, from coordinate 59,585 downwards.
TTTTTTTTTTTTTTTTAAAGCATGTAGAAACCTTTTAGAAGTTTTCAACCATGGACTTAGAAACACTGAATGTTGATTTTCTATTACTGTTATTAATTTTTTTAAGTTAAGCCTAAACTTTATTTCTGTTATACACACGTCATATTAAAATTCTCTCTTTGAAGAACTAATTGCTCTCCAAAACGTAATGAAAAGAAAGGCATATCAGCTGAAAAATTCATGTGAGTTGTTACCAATAACATTAGCTATCTGAAACTTTGAGATTTCAAACAATATGATCTTTAAGACATCCTGTTTTTCTGACTACTGACCATTGATTGTCAGGCTAGTGGTGCAAAGGAAATCCATGATGTGGAGAGTTACTTCACCTGTATCTAGGTGATCTTAACAAAGATCCAATAAAAACTAAATAAATCGATACAAAACTAGATATCACTTGACGTAATTTTGAGAAATAAATATTTAAAAACCAGAATTGGTGGCACCTGGGTGGTTCAGTTGGTTAAGCGACTGCCTTTGGCTCAGGTCTTGATTCTGGAGACCTGGGATTGAGTCCCACATCAGGCTCCCTGCTCAGCGGGAGGCCTGCTTCTCCCTCTCTCACTTCCCCTGCTTATGTTTCCTCTCTCACTGTGTTTCTCTCTGTCAAATAAATAAATAAAATCTTAAAAAAAAAACAGTATTAAAATGTAGGAGGATTTTTAGAAATTTTCAGTTGATCCTATCATTGATAAATTGAAGAAAGGATTTAAAATGGGAAAAACAAAACAACAGGAAAAGAGACAAAAGGAGAGGATCTTAGAGAGCAAGAGATTCATAGTAGGGACATGGAGGGAAAAATTTATGTGGAAAAACTATTGAGAAAAAGGAAAAAAAATAAGGAGTTTGAAATAAAGTCGAGGTTTATTATACTCTTAGTTTTAGATATTCTGGCAAATGTTTTCTTTGAAGTACAGAGATCTGAGTATTCCTACATTTATCTTCTGATCACAGAAGAATTCTGTCATTCATATATCTATCAGCAGATGCAAGATTTCATATCGACACTGGGAAGGCTCTAAGCACATATTGTCAACTTGGTATTTTGCTTTCCCAAATCTAATCTGAAAATACGCTTTTCTCCATTCTGGTCCCTAAATTGCTTTCATTCATTATTGGTTTGGTGAAGGAATGACTTAAATGTATTCATTGTGTAATGGCACCACACTATTTTACATAATTTACACGAGGATCTATTACGTTATTTAATTATTTTTCTCATTTCATTTCATAAGGCTTTGGAAAACCATGTTCAAAAAAACCCGCACATACTGTTCTTTAATGTCAAATTACTCTTTCCAGTAAGCTTAATGGTCCTGTAGAGAAATCAACTTTTGAATATACAACACTATTTTATCATTTTGATTGAAATAGTTTTAATTTGGGCACTTTGTTGTCTGCAGAGCATTGCAGGCTTGCATGATTGGGCTTAACTGCACACGTACACACAGTGGCTCTGATGTAGAGCCAATTGTGTGTTTTATCATTCATTCTCATTACTCCTGGTTGACTTTCGCATTTCAGACTCCAACAAGTAAAGTATTGCTAAATGACTGTAGTGTATTGATTCAGAAGTCAACTTTCTAGTCCTTGAAAATTTCAGAAACAAGCCCTAGTCTTCTTCAATATAGGAACTTAAAGTAGAGACTGAAATCTCACAGTACTTACACTGTCATAATACTGTAAATGTGTATATAATCACACATTTGATACTACTAAATTAAATGCTTGCAGAAGTTGATGAAAGCAATGGAAATTTCAGCTCTGGATTATGTAGAAGACTTGGATAATATTTCCTTTCCTATGTCTGATTGACTAATTTGTTTAGAAGACAGAGAGATGAGGAAGAAAGACAGTTTGTAAACTTGATTTTTGAAAGGAAGTTTCTTTGAGAATTTGTTTTTCTCTAATAAAAAGCAAATTACCATGTAAAGGACTATCCCTTGACAGGCTTAAAGTATTTGGCTCAAGTGTCCATCTTTTCTCCTAAGAGCCAATGAAGATGGTTACAAAACAATAGGGAAAGGGAAACCACTCTTAGATTTGCTGATACAAATTCAGGAGCCTCTCAGTGAATAAAAATCATTGATCTTAAGGAGTTTGTGTTCTCATGGAGAATGATAAGCATATTGAATTAGTAAACTAAATCTTGGAATAAAAGGTTAACTGCTACAGGAAATGGAGCAGGTAAGAGACATGGTAGAGTTTGAGTGGCTAAGTCTCAAGGAGAAGCTGACATTTGAGAAAAGACCTGAGGAAGGACAGAGAGTGAGCATACAGGTATTGGAAGGAAGAGTAATCCAGGCAGAAAGAAGGTCTGTGTCAAGGTTCTGAGGCAGAAATTTGTTCTGTGCATTTGAGGTACTAGAAGGAGGCCAGTGTGATATAAGTAAGAGTCATAGGAGTTAAGGTCAGAGTGATAATGGCTTTGGTTTTTGCTTTAAGTAAAGAATAACATGTGACCTACATGTTTTAAAGACCTCTCTGGATGCTGTCTTAAGAATAAACTGGCGGGGAGCAAGGCTGATGAAAAGCAGTTAGATGTTATGGCAATAACCTGGGTGAGAGATGATGGTGATACGGACAGAGATCATTGGTTAGAGTTTGGATGAAGAAATTGAAGTATGGAATTTTGAGGGCAGAGATAGAGGATTTCCTGATGGATCAGATGAGAGGAGAGAGAGAAGGGAGTCAAGGATGATTCCAAGAGTTTTGGTCTAAGAAACTGGTGGGATGGAATTGCCAATCCTGAGATGGGGAAGGCTGCAGGAGGCACAGGTTTAGGAGAAGATCATGGGTTCAGCTTTGGACCCATTAAATTACAAAGTTCTATTGCTCCTCTAATTGATGTTGAGGAGGAAGTTGAAAGAGAAGGAGCTTCAGAGGAGAGGTTAATTTTTTAGGTCTAATTGGTAATCACCTGCGTATAGATACTTAAAGTGAAGCTAGTGACTGAGATTAACAAGGGGGTGAATATAAATAGAGAAGACACACTGTCCAAGCACGCCAATGCTAAGCTATGAGAGACTTTTGGCTGACTAAAAATCCAGAGAGGAGTATCAACCTCAACAATGAAATAGAGTAGGAAGAGGCAGCCTGGACCATGCGTGAAGGGAGCTGTGGCAGCAGAACCCTGGAAATCTTCCCAATTTAGATTTTGCATGATGGGAAAAGGCAGGCATGAGAAGGCGTAGTTATTGCCTTTTAGGATTGCAGTTGAGAATTCTAAGCCTATATTTTAAATGAATTAATGTTTGTAAAGCATTTAAAAACAGTGCTTGATATGGCATGTTATAGTAGTGTTTGTTGAGTAGATATATTTACTAAATAGTCATCAGTCTCCCTGACCCTTCAATCCTCTTGCCAACATCTTCATAAAAAATGGCTTGGAGTCAGGTAAAAATATACAGGAAATGTTCTTTAATTTAATATGGAGGAAATCTTAATTTATTACCAAGAGATTTTGCAGTTAAAAGACTTTTTTTTAAAAATAATCTCTATTCTCAACATAGCACTTGAACTCGCAAGCCAGACTTCAAGAGTCACATGGTATACTGACTGAGTTCCCCACTTCCCCAGTTAAGAAACTTTTCAAGGAGATGCTTTGATAAGCCACTAGTAGAGGGAATGAAAGCTTGAAGGGGTTTGCTTGAGAGAAAATATAGTCTCTGTCCATTGTCTTGGTAACTAGTAAACTATTGTTTTGTAGAATGGGTAAACAAGGTGAGGGAAAACCTGACCTGCTCCACACAATTTTGGGTGTTTCTTGGAAGCTGTATATAGGAGGGAGGAATCTAAGAGATGAAGTTGAATTGGGAGAGAATTAAAAATAGAAATATTTAATGGGAATTTTATTATGTTTTTGCTGTGCAGTATGTGAAAAGAATATTTTCCTCCCATCTCTCTACAAAATAGTAAAATCGCTATCTTTTGAATGTGTTGTTGAATTGGATATTTCAATGAATATGATAAAATAACCTCTTGTTCCATAGAGAATTTGAAGTGATATCAGAGATCGAGATGTTAGACCTTGAATATTTTTCCTACTTTCCAAGGCCACATCCATTTTCCTATTCCTGAGCCTTAGTATCTTTTGAAAACTATTTTAACATTCTCTTATATATTTTCTGCAGAAACCAATATGAAATTTTTAGTAAGTACAACTTGAAAATATATGGGTTAAACACAATTAAATAGCTCCTTTTCCTGTAAGAATTCTCCCAGCCTTTATTATATTATTTGGCAACATGAATCTTCAAGCGAGGGAACTTGCACTCTTTAAAATTAAAAAATGTATTAATTTCATAGAATTCGTGGCATGGACTTGAAGAAGCCATTCAATTGTAACTTATTTTTAATCAGTTTTTATGTATTGGTTTTATGTTTTTGTTTTGTTTTGTTTTGTTTTGTTTTGTTTTCCAGCTAGAAAGTCCCCACCAATCACAACAAACTGGGTCCTAAAATAGATTTGTGAATTGAATGTCAAGTCAAATGCAATAGCTGGGTAATCTTGAATTCTGGAAGAGCTCAGTACTGGGTTAAATGTGAGATAAGTAGGTCCAACTTTTGCTGTATTTTGGTACCATCTGGTGGCAGTTATGTGACTCAGCTGATGTATCAGTGGAAAGGATTTAGGCTGTTACTGGTTGGGACTTCCAATGCAGTGGTGGTGATTACAGAAATCTTCCAGTTTCTTGGTGCAGGAAAAGATTGGGAAGAGAACTCTCTTCTGCCTCTCTGCATCCCTTCTCATATCCAGAGATTGGTCCCCCATCATTTTCCTGGGTTTATTCCCCTCTGCCCACAGAAGATTGAAACTTATATCTGCCCCCATTTTGAGAATGGGGCTTAGGTAAAAGATGGGGTCCAACCACAACTGAGCCATTTCTCAGTTCAAGTTATCATGAGGTTTGGCTATATAAGTTCTGGAACTTAGAAAATATGTGTTATACTTTGTTCACTCTTCAAGGAAGATTTGTCTTGTGATAGTATCAAATGAACAAAACTTATTTTGTTTCTTTTTTTTAAAAGATTTTATTTATTCATTTGTCAGAGAGAGACACAGAGAGAGCACAAGCTGGGGAAGAAGCAGTCTCCCCACTGAGCAAGGAGCCTAATGGGGACTTGATTCCCAAGACCCTGGGATCCTGACCTGAGCTAAAGGCAGACACTTAACTGACTGAGCCACCCATGCATTCTGAAAACTTACTTTCTATCTTCATGCATTGATAGTATAGTGGGGATGACTGTATACAGATAAATCTAATAAAGTGGAAAAAATGTTATGAAATTATAGCTAAAACTCAAGACTGGCTGCATTATTTGTGGGGCACAGTATAAAATGACAATGCAAGACCCTTTGTTAAAAACTTTTTAAGAACTTAAAGACAGCAATAGCAGAACATCAAGACAAATGTAAGGCCCAGCTAAGATCTGGGTCCTGTTCAATGACACAGGTTGCATATCCTGGGGTCCAGGACTGTTAATTCTTATTGAATTCACAGTATATTAGGCATGATTTACATATATTAATTCATTTAATACCCCTGATTTCTCGGGACCCTGATTCAATCCAGTGAGTACTTCCTATGAATGTTTATACCAATCTTTGTCTCCAGAATTCCAAGTAGTTTATATATCCTATCCCCTAGAAATCTACATTTGGTTGGGGATGGGGGAAAGAAAAAGATGTTGACACACAGAGGTTGAGACTAGTTCAAGGAGAAAGATTTATTTTGAATTGTTGGTATAATACCTGCTAAAGGAATAGGGGAATGATTACGATGTACCTACCAGTTTGAAAGGTTCTGCTGAGTGGCCTAGATGGCCTGTCATCAGTCTTATCATTTGTTAGAACTTTCTTTGATTATGGAAGAGCAGAGACCCAGATGGGTTAAATGTCGAGTTGGTGGCAGACCTATGCTGACACTCTCCATGTGTCATTGCCCACTCCTATGTTTTTTGCAGTACACCAACAATCTTCTCTCTCCTCAAATTGATCTTTTCATGAATGGTATGTCTTGATTAGTATCTTAAAAAGGGGACTCATTTTATTTGGTGAGAATGACATTATTTTCATAGTCTTTTCTGCTGGTTTAATTATTAATCCACAGTGGAAAGTCTAGAAATTTGTAGGCTGAGTTGTTACAAGTGCAGATAATAGTTCTGTAATGTCTCGCTTAGAATGTCATATGGGAAATATTAAAAGTTGATTCAGTTTTAAAGCAGGAAAAAATGTCCACTGGAATAAAAGACAGTCTCTTTAATAAATAGTGCTGGGAAAATTAGCTATGTATAGAAGAATGAATAAAACTTGGCCATTCTCTTACACCATACACAGAGATAAACTCGAAATGGATGAAAGACCTCAACATGAGGCAGGAATCTATCAAAATCCTAGAGGAGAACATAGGCAGTAACCTTTTTGACATCAGCCACAGCAACTTCTTTCAAGACACATCTCCAAAGGCAAAAGAAACAAAAGCAAAAATGAACTTTTGGGATTTCATCAGAATAAAAAGCTTCTACACAGCAAAGAAACAGTCAACAAAATAAAGAGGCAACCCATGGTTTGGGAGAAGATATCTGCAAATGATACTACAGACAAAGGGCTGATATCCAAGATCTATAAAGAACTACTCAAACTCAACATCTAAAAAGAAGATATTCACATCAAAAAATGGGTAGGCGACACGAACAGATACTTCTCCATGGAAGACATACAAATGTCTAACAGACACATGAAAAAATATTCGTCATCATTAGCTATCAGGGAAATTCAAATCAAAACCACACTGAGATACCACCTTACACCAGTCAGAATGGCCAAAATTAATAGGACAGGAAATAACAAGTGTTGGAGAGGCTGCGGAGAAAGGGGAACCCTCTTACACTGTTGGTGGGAATGCAAGTTGGTGCAGCCGCTTTGGAAAGCAGTGTGGAGAGTTACCTTATGACTCTGCAATTGCACTACTGGGTATTTACCCCCAAGATACAGATGTAGTGAAAAGAAGGGCCATATGTACCCCAATGTTCATTGCAGCAATGGCCACAATCACCAAACTGTGGAAAGAGCCAAGGCAACAGATGAATGGATAAAGAAGATGTGGTCCATATACACAATGGACAATTGCACCTCCATCTGAAAGGATGAATACCCAATCTTTGTAGGAACATGGACTGGATTGGAAGAGATTATGCTGAGTGAAATAAGCGAAATAGAGAAAGTCAAGTATCGCATGGTTTCACTTACTTGTGGAGCATAAGGAGTAACATGGAGGACAGTGGGAGAAGGAAAGGAAATGTGAACTGGGGTAAATAGAGAGGGACATGGAGCATGAGAGACTTTGGACTCTGAGAAATGAACTGAGGGTTTTGAAAGCAGGGAGTGAGGGGATGGAAGAGCCTGGTGGTGGGTACTGAGGGCACGTATTGCATGGAATAATGGATGTGGGGCATAAACAATGAATCTTGGAACACTGAAAAAATAAAATAAATTATTACCAGAAAAATAAAAATTAAAAATAAATAAAACATTACAATTATGTGTGACAACAAAAATAAAATTTAAAATAATAAATAAAAACTTCTTACTGAATGAAATAAAAATATTTATTGATTTCTTAAAATTTTAATTAAATTTGTTTCAATCATAAAAACAAAACAATTTTCAAATTAAAAAATGTTAATTCAGTTTTATGCCTCTCCCTGGTAAATATGAACCTAATACTTGGTTTTGGAGAGTATACATGACATCTTCAGATGTGCAACATATTTGTTTAAAATGTAGATTATATGAAAAAAGACAATTAGGAATTTATTCACATTCTACTCCCAAGTTTTTTTTGTGTTTTTTTTTAAATTTTATTTATTTATTTGACAGAGAGAGAGATCACAAATAGGCAGAGAGGCAGGCAGAGAAAGAGGGAGAAGCCACTGAGCAGAGAGCCCGATGTGGGGCTCAATCCCAGGACCCTGGGATCATGACCTGAGCCAAAGGCAGAGGCTTTACCCTCTGAGCCATGCAGGTGCCCCAATTATTATGTTTTTTTTAATGCATTATTTGCCTTTAATGATTTGTGGGAGGAACTATAAGTAGTTTGTTTTTGAAAGGACATTCTTTATTCTCCTTGATGATAGGAATTAATGAATACTTTCATTAATTGTATTTACTGCCAGAGGGTACATAATGAAGTTAAAAGTATATATCACCAAAACACTCTAATTTCCTTGGGGAAGGGTATATTCATCAGATTAGAGTTTTCTTATTAGACATTCAATTCTTCACTCCATGAAGCTGTTTTCTCCAAAGAAAAAGGAAAAACATTAATTTAAAACTCATATGATCATTTTTCTAAAAAAAAAAAAAATCCCTATAAACAAGAAATAGAAGTCAGCATTTCTCAGAGGTTTCAGTTTTGTCCTTCTCAGCATTTTATACAAAAGCCAGTGAGCACCATAATTACACCTTTGATGAAAAAACAAAAATGTATAAAAGTCTTTTAAATTCTGCCATCAGTCTTGAGTAGCCTTTGAAGGAGTAGTTGATATTTATTATGTGATGAGGAAATAAAAAGGAGAGACATTTTGCTAAGGTGATTGACTTTTGAAAACACTGGCTGAAACCCCAGAGAAATTTAGAGCACTATGTGCTGTAGAGGGCCAGTAAGAAGAGAGGCTACAAAAAGAGTCTGAAATTAAATATTACACCTATAACATTTAAAGTAGAGACAAGCTGTCTCCTGGAGACCTTAATGATGATATTTCTTTTATATGCTGAAAGAAACACTGTTACCTTTCTATAATGAACTCAATAGTACCTGGAGGCTTTTTAATCTTAGGAGTTTATAGTCATGCATCAGTGCTGAAATTGTAGGTCTCACGTGTTTTATGATTGAAGAGAACTCTGGACACATAAGACTGGATGTTACGAATGTTCCATAGAATTCCCTTGCTGGTGAGTTTTCATTGTAATTTAAACTCTCCTATTAACAGAAGATGATAGACTAAAAATCAAATTCTAAATGACAGATAAACAATAAAATTTTAAAGAAAAATACAACAAACATAATTAAACCATTTAAATTAATGGCTCCATATTAACCGCTTAAGTACCCAAAGAAAGTAAATTGTAATTTAGGTTAAACTTATAGGCATTTATCATTTCTATTATTTGTGGGACTTTTCTTTTCATAACTTCACTGTTCATGAACGTTTTGTTTTTGGAAGGAAACATTTTAATATTATAAAACAATATAGTTCATAAAACAGTGTAATGAAAATGGCATTTACTTAGGAAGGGGGAAGAGTTTTCTTTTCAACTAAAGTGTTCAGTTCCAACTTATTCAAGAGTTTGGAGTAGAAAATGTTCATTTATTATATACAGCCAAACATTAAATAAAAGAAATGACTCTGGCAATTAAAAAAATTGATAGAATTTACTGATATCACTGGAGTGACAATTGTTTGGGATACTTATTTCCAGATTTTTCTGGTGGCTGATTTAGGTTAGAAAGAATAGGAAGTATAAAGTTGTTTAGCATGATTTCAGACAACTAAATGCCTGAAATCTTAACGTTAGGGGTCTTCCAACTCTAAAGAGTGGAAATTTGTTGAATGTGATATATTACCTTCTGAAAAAATGTATCTCTATGGTAGTTTGTTTTTTTGTGAGTAGCTTGCCATTAAAGCATACTATTACTTTAAATAAAAACAATTATAGGTGAATAGTATTAAATATCATTAAGGACAAGTCTCATATATCATGGAGTCTAAGAAACAATCATAGGCAACATTTTGTTTAATGATTTTCAAATTTTTGCTTACTTGCATCTTTAAATTGTTGAAAAACAATATCACTTCTCACGCATTTTCAAGTTGACATTTTTTAATCATAATTTAAAATGGATATGTGTGTAATTTATGGTATTTTATAAATATTGACTTTTTAAAAATAATACTTCATATAATAGAGACTTTATAGTTACCATTGTTAGTTTGAAAATACATGAACAAGCTCTTATTTAACAGCCATAAATTTTCTACTTGTCCAATACACTTCCACGATAAAATTTTAGACAAATATATCTTTAATACATAACATTCCTATTTATTTATTTATTTATTTATTTATTTATTTATTTAATTTTTTTAAAGATTTCATTTATTTGACAGAGAGAAACACAGCCAGAGAGGGAGCACAAGCAAGGGGAGTGAGAGAGGGAGAAGCAGGCTTCCCGCCGAGCAGGGAGCCCGATGTGGGGCTCAATCCTGGGTCACCGGGATCATGACCTGAGCTGAAGGCAGTCGCTTAACTGACTGAGCCACCCAGGCGCCCCATAACATTCCTTTTTAGATTATTGTATTAACTTTTGCAACAAAAATAGATAAGTAAATTAAAATTCAAAACCAAATTTTCCATGGTCAATGATTTGAGGTGTTAAAAATTTTCTTCTGAATTACTTTGCATTCATTAGGATACAATTGATAAAAATAATATAAACAAATTCAACATTTGTAGCTCATAGTAATATGGTTGTAATTTGAAAAGTAATTTCTGTATCTGTGGATAATAAATATTACTTTTTGTTAGAATAATGGTCAGCTTCAATTCTACTCCTGTTTTTTATTATTATAGGTAAGTACCCTGCAAGCTTGTTTACATAAAAATATGCATATAAATGAGAAAGGCCACTCAATTGTTTGTGTCTTTTTGATATGCATGCAAAATATTGTATTATGGTGTATTATTGGAAATCACATTTAAAGTTCAGTCAGCAGATAATTCCATCAAATTATTCAATTTTGTTGATCACCAAGGATTGGGTATCATCTGACTAGCACAGAAATTTGTTATGCAGCTATTATATTTCAGCTACACAATGATATTTTAATTTTTTCTTTTTATTTTAGTTGTTCTGGAAGTTTTAATATCTTCAGCTTCAGTCCATGAAATAGACCATAATAAGTGAGACGGTGGATAAGACACATAACCTTTCTTTTGTAAAGCTAGAGGACAGCTATTAGAAACAGAGCTGCAACTTATGTGAATCCTATCAGAATGTTGCTGATGGTATAGAAAAAGAATTTCTAATAAAACCTTAGGGTAAAAAAAAAGATAAAACAAACAAACAAACCCTTAAGTAGATCTGTTTGAATAAAAAACCCTTATGGAACTATCCTTGAATATGTAACCTGTTCAAAATCTTTGTGAACCACACAAACTGCCTGTTTTATAGGCTTAGATACTGAAGGACAGAAGTAAAAAGGTAGTGGCAGAGTTGCTTTCAGAAATATTATGTCTGCATATGAGCTGGTCTATACTAAAGTTCTCAAGTTTGTTGTGTGTGGTTGGACACGGATAGTAGATATAGTCACTACTTACTTTGTGGCATAATTTAATTTGATTTGGGGGCACTTGGGTGTCTGGAGTGATGATCCTGGGCTCCTGGGATTGGTCCAGCTTCAGTGTCCATCTGGCTTCCTGCTCAGTGGGGAGTCTGCTTCTCCCTCTCCGAGTGACTCCCCCCCCCCCGCCAGCTCATGGTCTTGCTCTCTCTCTCTTTCTCTCTCAAATGAATAAATTACAGAATTATTTTGACTTGGCTAATAATGGCAATTAAGTACAGCTCTGTTTCCTTTTTCCCTAGTCAATAAAGTATATTGAAATAGAAGTGAGTGAGATGAATGCTTAATATGCTCTAAAGGATTAAATCTTTTTTTTCTCTGTGTTTATATGATCTGTCTTGATCACTTCCGCTGTGTCTTTCATTTCCTCTTCAATCCCAAGAATTCTTATTTCAGATTTTGCAATTTTCACCATTTGGTCCTTTTTATAGATTCCATTTTTCAGTTGAAATGCTCATCTTTTTCTCCATTTCATCCTTCACTTTCTCTACTTTGAAGACATTCTTGCAATAGATATTTTTAAGTCATTTTCTGGAAATTCTAACATCCGAATCATACATGGATCTACTCCTATTGACTATCTTTTTTCTTAATTGTAGGACACATTACCTAATTTCTCATTATTTGCTGGACATTGTGTATAGAACTAAAGAACACTGTGTGTAGAACATTGTGTATAGAACTGTAGTTCTATAGTTCTTCTTCTCCTATAGAAGAACTATAAAGACTGAAGTAGATGTTATTTTCCTCAAAGACAGTCCTTTCTTTTCTCAGGAAGCTAGGGGAATGTGCTTATCACTTGGATGTTGGACTGGATTAAGACTGGGTAGCTGCTTTAGCTATAGTTACTCTGAGTTTTCACATGTCTTAAGGGAAAATCTTTTCTTGGACTTTAGTTAAAAGACTTTCTTTTTCATCAAGATTTTACCATCAAGGTGCTATGTTCTCTGTCTGTTCAGCCCGTCTTTTAGCCATGTAGCCATGAATTCAGCCACAGTTGCAAGGAGTATCTCAGAAGATGGGGAGAACTAAACTGCAATGTGACTCTTTTCCACATCAAAATGCATTATGCCAAGCCCTGTGGTCATCCCCCCCCCAAACTATGTAGTTATTAAAAGCTATTCCAATTTTTCTTTACACAAATAGGGTCCTTCACATTGTATAAGGCCTCTGTCAGCCCATGCTTAGATTCAGCAAATACCTTGAAATAGGAAAACCAGTCATTCTCACCTAAGGACTTCTTATTTCCCACTAGAATTTATTTTCTTTAAATTTCTTTGCAAGTTTTAAAGCAAATATAAAATATGATTTTTTCTATCTATCTATCGTCCATCCATCCCCTGGTTTTACAATGGTAGTAAACTATACCCTATCCAGAAGTGGAGATCACTATTTTCAAAGAACAAAAATTCATTCTGGCCAAATTTGACAAATTTTGGTAGTTTGTTATTAAAAACAAATTATTTGTGACAGATGTCAGAATTGTGATGAGAGATTTGAAAATTTTATACAGTTTTATTACTTATTTGTTTTTATTATTTTTTGAACTGTTCTTATTAAAATATGCAGTGATTTAAAAAAAAATGAGCTCCTCTTGAGGCATTGGAAGCTCTTTTAGCACTGGTTTGGCATTTCCAAGTGTCAACCATCATCTAGAGCAGGGAAGTCTCTTCCTTTTTAACAAGAGTCATGTCCCCTCTACTTCTCCATTGTCTTCATTTTCATACAGCCTGGCCCCTATAAACATATGCCCTATGGACAAGGATGCAAATGCTATGGGTAGAGAAGGATACTTCAAGATCTCCCTTGAAGAGAACCTGCTGCAGAGAACATAGTTGTCTGATGGTCTCCAGCTGCTGTACTTTCAGATTCATTGTGGGATTCTTGTGTAGACCATGTTCTTCCTGGGTTGCTCCCAGCGAATGACAGAGCACAAACCACAGAGATACCAGAGAGCCACCATTTCTGCTCAGTGTGGGAGACTCCTCTAACAGGCAACTTTTGCAGGAAGACTATCAGCCTAACTGAGACACTCTGAACAGCATTACCTGTTGGCCTGGCAAGGAGGCTATCAAGGAGGACCCCATCCTGAGTGGAATGTGTGGCATGGAGAATCTCTGGAACATTGTGGCAGCCCAACTGCTGAAGATTTAGCTGGTTGTGACCTGGGATGATATCCCAGTGAAGACAAATGGCTTGCTGCTGTGATCATGTAAGTAGCTGCAAGGTAAAGGTTGAGGGTGGAGTTGAACAATGATTAGAAAAGCAGTAGAATTGGTTGGCTTTTCTCAAACTGTATGATAGGCCTGCAGAGGGATATTGAGAAACTGAGCATGGTTAACACAATGCTAAAGGCTAAGCGAGACAGCCAAGGAATATATCTGGTGAATTAAAAATAGGTCCTTCTTCCTTTGGAGGATGAATGAATATAATGAGGAGTAGAGACTTGATGTTTAGTGTCACGGAGCTCCAGAGACATTTAAATGCTTAGCAAGAAAAAAAAAATGCTCAGGGAGGACGGGTCTTGTATGCTAAAATAAGGCACTTAGTTGGCCAAACCTGGGGCTCTGCAATATAAGCAAGGAAAATCTCCATAGATGCCCTGAGGAATTTGGCGTTGCAGACCTTTTCAAAACCTCAGTTTACAGAGGTGCTCCATGCCTCCCTAGTAAGAGTGAGCATATCTCCTGTATGAAAAGACACTGCAAAGTCCTCTCTCCTACAAAGCAACAGGTGTTCCGCTCTGGCTGCCTCAACTCCTCTCTTGGCTGCCAAGCTGACAAGTAGTTTTAAATCACTGAGTAAACATGCTGGATCACGTTGGGCTTCATAATGGAAGAGATTATACCTTAAGCAAGCTGCAAAAATTAACTAGTATGTAGCAGCAAGAACTGGGGAATGGCACTGTCATTGGAATTTTATGGTGATCAAGGGAACCATAACATAGGCAAGGTAAGGAAGAATTTATTAATTTGGGGACATTTTCTTAGGACACTGGGTTCAACAACCTGGCAAAAACTCTAAGGAATAAGAAAAACCCATTGAGATGAGAGCTAAGGGAGCTCTTAGAAACCTTGAGAAAAAGTTGCCCATTCTAAGCAGAGTAGAAATGTCTTTGTTGCCCTAAGATGCTAAGGAAGGAATAAATGCACCAAGGGCACTATATGCAGGGAGGTAGATATATTACATGAGGCCAGAAGACCCACTAGAAGTTTATATCTGTTGTGACTTGTTAAAAATACCATATCTTAACCCAAGGGATTGGAACCCTAAGGAAAAACTTCAAGTGTCCATTGCCATTTGCTGGGATAAATGATAATTAGGTGCTTCTTGTTCCTCCACCTTTAGGCAGGTCACACAAAACTTACTACCCAGAACATAAGAAACAGAGAAGAATAAGAATTTCATGAATGTGAATAATTTTCTTCTTCATAATCCCCCTTTTAAATTGATGTTTCTACTTCATCTTCTTTATATAAACAGAGCACAAAACAATTTTGAGATTTATTTAGATAAAGGAATAAATGAGGGGTTGAATTTTGAATGAGTTATCACAAAGGCAAAAGGAATAAGACAATATACAATGCAGTTGAGGGAAAGGAAATAATTCAGTTAACTGAAGAGGAATGAGGAAGCATGATAGACTAGACTAAACAGGAAATGTAACCAGATGCCATATCCTAAAGATGGTAGGGATCAATTTGTATTTTGGGTATTTATTTTGGGAAACTAAAAGCTAGACAGCAAGAGCTGGGTGGAATATTACATTTTCCCAGGCAATAAATGATGAAAATTTGAACTTGATTCTGCAAGTTTGGATGGATAATGTGATGGTTAATTTTGAGTCCACTTGACTAGGACCATGAATATTATTGATTCAACATTACTTCTGCATGAGATTAACATTTGAATCATAGACTAAGGAAAGGCCCTCCCCAATGAGGATGGGCTTTATCCAATCTCTTGAAGTCCTGAATAGAATAAAAGGCTTAGTAAGAAAGAATTTTCTCTCTCTGCCTATTGTTATCAAGCTGGGAATTTAGTGTTTTCTTGTCTTTGGGCTCAGCCTGCAATAAGAACTTACAGCATGAGCTCTCCTATTTCTCAGGCCTTTGGACTCTGACTGGAACTATATCACGAGCACTCTGGGTCTGGACTTTTCAGCTTCCATAATCACATGAGTCAAATCTTTATAATTTCTCTCTCTGTCTCCATATCTGTATATCTATCTATCTATCTATCTATCTATCTATCTATCTATCTATCTACATACCTTTGGTTTTATTTCTCTAGAAAATCCTGATGAATAAAGATTTTGGTACTGAAAAATGGGGTACTGTGTAACATGTACCTAGAAATATGAAAATGGCTTTGGAACTGGGTACTGGGTAGAGACTGAAAGTGTTTGAGGTGCTTGCTAGAAAAAGCCTAGATTGCCATAAAGGGGCTTTAAATGGTGATTCTGGTGAGGACTTAGAAAGAAGAGAAGGTGTAGAGAAAGATTCCATCTTTTTGGAAAATACACAACTAAGCATGGACAGAGTGTTGGTAGAAATATGTATAGTAAAAGGCCATTCTGGTGAGGTCTCAGATGGAAATGAAGAACATGTTATTAGACAATGGAGAAAAGGTGATCCTTGTTATAAAACATCACAGAACCTGGTGATCTCTGTTCTTGTGTTTCATGATGGTAGATTTTGCAAGCAATGAAATTGGATATTTAGCTGAGGAGATTTCTAATTCAAAGAGTGACTTGGTTCCTTCTGACTTTATACTAAAATGTGAGAAGAGAGAAATAAATCAAAGAAGGAAATGTTCAGCAAAAAAAATTCAGCAAAAAAAAAATTCTGAAGTGTTCAGAATTTAAAGATTTGGAAAAATTTCAGCCTATTTATCTATATTGCCAAAATGAAAAGGCTTTTTCTGAAGAGAACCATAAGAGTATGGGTGAAATATCATTGGCTAAGAGGTTTATCAGTGTGAATGAACTGCAGACCTAATCAGCTATCTGAATAGAAACACAGCCAGTTTGAACTGAAGGTACAGAGACAGGATGAAATGAAAAAAAGCTGGAAGACTTTTAAGGTCCTACCAGACTGGACCATAGAGTTATTTGGCAACAGACATGAGCTATGCTTCAAGAAAAGGAAAGAAGGACCCTGAAGATGATTCAAAGATCACTAGGGCTGCCTTCTCAATTGCAAAGTGGGAGAAGGGAGGGACGTTACCCCATTTCAACAGACTGGACAGCAGCAGCCTGGGAACCCATGCCCAGTAGAACTTGAGAGGCAGAACCACGTCCCCACTGGGCCCCAAAGACAGAGTGTCAACTCAAAGAGAGTCGTTCTTGAGCCTTAAGACCTACTGGTGTTTACCTTGCTAGGTTTTTGGAGTCACCTGGGGCCCATCATCCCTTTTTTTCTTCTGATTTCTCTCTTTTGGAATAAGAATGTCTATCTGATGCCTGGCCCACTATTGTATTTTGGAAGCACATAACTTATCTGGTTTTACAAGTTTACAACTGGAGAAACTTCTGCTTCAGGATAAATCATACCTCAAGTCTCATCTATACCTCATTGAGATAATACTTAAATGCAAATATGGATTTTAAAAGTTGATGTTGGAGTGAGTTAAGACTTCTGGGATTGTTGGAATGGAATGAATGCCTTTTTTCATCCAAGAAAGACATGAACTTTGGGGGGCCATGGGTGGAATATCATAGGCTAAATATTTGTGTCCTCTCCAAATACATATATTGAAGCCCTAACCGCCAATGTGTTGGTATTTAGAGGTGGTGCCTTTGGGAAGTAATTTGGCTTAGAGAAGGTCATAAGGTGGATAAACGTCCTTATAAGAAGAGGAAGAGAGACCAGAATTCTCTCTCTGCCATGTTAAGACACTAAAAGAAAGTAGCTAAATGCAAGTCAGGAAGAAAACCTTCTCCCAGAACCAAACTGGCTGACACCTTGATCTTGAACTTTTTAGCTTCCAGAACTGTGAGACATAAATATCTATTGTTTATTAGGCCTATGGTATTTTTTTTATAGCAGCCTGAGCAAACTAAATTATATAATTAGAGGGAAGATGCAATGATTACTTGGAGGTTTCTAAAAAAATTAAGGATGATGATGTCATCTGCTAGGGGAGGGATTTTCAGAATAAAGAAGAATGTGAAAAGCAGAGGAAAAAGGAAAATAGAAGTTTGAAGAGCAATGGTGATTACTCACTTGGGACATACTGGAGAGGATGTGTCTGTGGAGCTGAAGTTTTCAAGTGGCGATGTTTGGCACACAGTCGGTTATATGGGTCTGGAACAGAGGAAAGCTATTTGGAATTGAGATGTAACTGTAAGAAATTTAGTTCATAATGGGAACAGCATAAATATGTACAAGAAAATAATTCTATAAAAGGAACAAATTTCAAAATGGAAAAGATACATATACTGTATCCTAAAAATAAAAAAAAATATTTATACTATTTAGGTTTATCTTTGAAATAGTGAGCTGAAAGAGACCATTACAGTGTCTAGTC
The DNA here is from genome assembly GCA_004023965.1 of Spilogale gracilis. Classification (NCBI taxonomy): domain Eukaryota; kingdom Metazoa; phylum Chordata; class Mammalia; order Carnivora; family Mephitidae; genus Spilogale; species Spilogale gracilis. The sequence continues at coordinate 41,609 of PITA01010953.1, read as the reverse complement.
CATCATCATCTTGCCTCCTGGGAGCAAGACTCATTCCATTCAGACAGAACATCCCAGTCACTTATGACCCACTGGAGAGAACCCAGGAAACAATGAAGTTAATGATTCCCCCACTACTTCCTCTTTTATTCCAAATTTGAACTGATTTAGGACTTCCAAAGGTGAGTGTTCAATATGCAAAAGTTACAGAAGGGATGGTTCCCTTTTATTTTTTATTTTTTATTTTTTCCATCTCAATAATCAGCAAAATTTTCCTATACAAGCAAAATACATATTCTGCTAAATCCAGCTTTTTCCCATGCTTGACATCAGTATATCATCTCATTGTGCAGTATTTCTCCTTCTCTATACTTGTAGAGAGCAATTCTCTTACGTAATGTCAGTAGGACTAGAGTCCACTAAATTCCACTGTGGCTGACAAAGGAAAGTGTGCATGCTTTCAGAGAAAGTGTCTAGTAATTATTAAAATGCCCTCTCATATAATTTGACCTGTGGGTCATTGACTAACCATAAAGGAGAACAAACTTATCACTTCAGCATTCCAGCTTGGACTAATTTAGGTTATACCTATTGTTTAATCGAACATTATTTTATTTTATTTATTTTACTTTACTTTATTTTATTTATTTTTTAAAGATCTTATTTATTTGACAGAGAGAAACACAACGAGAGAGTGAACACAAGCAGGGAGAATGAGAAAGGGAGAAGCAGGCTTCCTGCCCAGCAGGGAGCCCAACGAGGGGCTGGATCCAGGGACTCCAGGATCATGACCTGAACTGAAGTCAGACACTTAACAACTGGGCCACCCAGGTGCTCCCAAATATTTATTTTTTACTTAGGACTTTAAAATACTTAATTTAGGTCCTGGGAAAGCACTAGTTTATAGACTATAGAGTTCTATTTTTCTGGGTGAGGGAACAGCCAATGAAAGGTATAACTGACTGATCCAAAACCACTTAGGTTATTTATAAGCTCTTCACTCTGCCAACACAACACTCTTTCTATCGCTATCTACTTCCTTTATAGGATCTTGTGTTCTTTCAACATATAATTTTCAGAAATCTGCAAAATCAAATGAACACAATCCTGTTGGCGTCAACCTCCATAGGAAGCAGCAGGTTGTGGCGTTTCTGTATTTCCCCAGAAGCAGACTTCGAGATAAGGATGTGGGTGCAGAGAACTTATTGGGGGATTTATCTAAAGAAGCAAGATTGAGGGTTGGCAAAATTGAATACTAGGGAAAACCGGTATTTTGGTATATTTCCAAGGCCACTGCTCTGAGAAATGAAGAACATATTCCAATGGATATCTTGAGAAACATACATGAGGCTTTCAGGAATTAACCATACAGGAAAATGAAAAGTACTTATGGTCCAGCTCATATTCTTTGTTTGACCGCCGCCACTATGACATTGACTTAACTCATATTTCTGCCATGAAATTTTGCAGAGCGATGAGATATGAAAGAAGACACACCTAAGTTCAAATCCTGGCTTCTTCATTTTCAAATTGTGTTTGTTATTATTACTTAGCATTTTGGAGATGTATACTCATTTTGATCATCTATTATTTTAATATTATCTCATTGAACTGTTGTGAAAAACATTTGTTACAATGTGGCTGTATGTGTTTTTCCTTTGCATAGTAGAATTTAGAAAATGAAAAGTTTATATTGTATATTTTCAAGCACTTAAAAATTCAATGGCAGGGACAGCCTAACCTAATCATAACACTGTCATGTGGCTAGACTGTGTGAAGCCAAGGGTAAGTCATAGTGCAATTCCTGAGTACATCAAGGGAAGAAAAAACATAAGTAGCACTGGAATTATTTTTCAGAATTTGGCATGTGTATGACTGTGTTAAGAAAACGGGAAAGGAGCCAGTTTTAATAGAATGACAGTGGCTTATATTTCATGAATATTAAGAATTACAGGATGTAGATGAGGGGAAATTGAGAAGACTGACAATTACCACAAGACATAAACGCTGCTTTTGAAATTTATTCTTATTATATGAGTGACTATGCCCTGAAAAAATTACATATATCTGTATGATCCCCAAGGAGTCCTCATGATGTATTCATAGCTCATATATGCATGAGATCAGAGAACTCTAGATGTTAGCAAGAGAGAAAGGCCTTAAGTATAATGGATTAAATGATTAAAATAGCAATGGATTTGCACTTATGTCTGCATGGGAAAATTGTTAGAGATTAGATACACCCTAGGTAGATGCCAGAGTTGTTGCTACATTGTTCTCAAATTCTTGATGATGTAATGATGACAATGTTCATTTCTTTTTTTTCTCACAGTTTCTCTCTCTCTTTTTTTAAAGATTTTATTTATTTATTTGACAGAGAGAGAGAGAGAGATCACAGGCAGGCAGAGAGGCAGGCAGAGAGAGAGAGGAGGAAGCAGGCTCCTTGCTGAGCAGAGAGCCAGATGTGGGCCTCAATTTCAGGACCCTGAGATCATGACCTGAGCCGAAGGCAGAGGCTTTAACCCACTGAGCCACCCAGGCTCATGACAATGTTCATTTCTTTAAATATATCCCTGAGTGTGCTATGCTATTTGGAAACATATTTTAAGTTGAATATTTAACCTGGCTTTGAGAGTTTGGAATTCTCATATTCTGCACTAGAATAAATGTTTGAAAAATTCCCTTTTAAGTTTTGAACACTTTGTGGGCAACAAAAATTCATTGACACTTCATGAAAGATAATTACAAAATTTATAACTCATAGTAAGGAAGATGAATACTGTGAGATTTTTATTCTCACTCAGTTATTATGGGACAGTACAATCTTAGCAATTACGTGCTAAACTCCTACGTTTTAGACACATTTATCAGTTTTAAAATACAACTAAGTCGGGAGGCAAAACAGCAGATAATTCCTTAAAGTTTCAATTCCTTCTATATTTCAGGATATTGAGTGGGGAAAAGGGGGAGAGACTGATTATTTACTAGCTATTTATAAGATAAAGACAATAAAGGACCAGTCACATGTAATATCCATGGCTTAGATTTCACCAGCCTGTGCCTGCAAAACACAGTAAAATTGTTTATATCCAAATTAGAACTCTATGAACCTTCATCTCTGGGTTGCTAAATGTAAATCACTTTCAATGTATTTACCATTATTTTCAGAAGTAATAAAATGTAACTCCTGACATTTTCATAATCCAGCCAGTTAGCTACAATTACTGTGGGGAATACTTTCTTCATCTTCTTCTGATTCCCATCTGTTTACATCAACTGCCTGAGAAGCCACTTAGCCACTGCCTGTGTTGGGAGATGCTGTCAGTATTAAATAACCTGCCTCTGAGTGTTGTCTCCCAAGGCTTCCAGTCTCAGAGGTTCCCGATAATGGTTGGTTTCTATTAAGAATCAGGTAAATAGGAAGAATAGACTTCTCTACCATTTTTTACCACACTTTGTCCCCTCATCTTTAAAGCACTTATGTCTGTTCCTGCAATTTTAGCAAATATACTAGATTATCTGCTCCTGGTCCCATATCATCTAATCTCAAGAGGTTACCGGAGACTGTTGGAGAAAAGGTGCTGTTCCTCTGCTTCAAGGAGAAAAGTACCATCGAGGAAGATTGGTGAGGGAGGAGGCATATTTCTTCCAATGCCATTTGTGCCTCAATTAAGCCAACAAAAGCTGCCTTAATGTGCCCTCATTCTTATTTAACCTATAAAAATGAACAATGACATACCTCATTTTATTGATAAGGAAGCAGATTGAATGAAGGTGACTAACGTGATTGAGGTTCTACAACTAAACCAAAACTGAAATCTGAGTAAGTCTCTCTAAGACCATACAAACCACTGCAAATATTAGGTGAGTCATAAAAATGAGATATTAGGGTTTGTTGGTTTACTTCTTTTTAGATTTTTGAAATTTAAATTCAATTAATTAACATATAAGGTTTCAGAGGTAGAGGTCCCAATTCATCAGTCTTTTATAATATCATTGCTCATTACATCACATGCCCTCCGTAGTGTCCATCACCCAGTTACCCCATCCGCTCACTTCCTCCCTTCCTTCAACCCTCACCTTTTTCCCTATGATTAAGATCTCATGGTTTGTTTCCCTCCTTGATTTAGTCTTCTTTTATTTTTTCCCTCTTTTCTCCTATGATCCTCTGTTTTGTTCCTTAAATTTCACATATGAGTGAGATCATCTGATAATTGTCTTTCTCTGAGTGACTTACATTGATTAGCATAAAATGCTTAAGTTCCATCCATCATTGCCAATGGCAAGATTTCAATTTTTTGATGGCTGAGTAGTATTCCATTGTATATACATACCACATATTCTTTATACACTTTTCTGTCAATGGAGATCTGGGCTCTTCCCATAGTTTGGCTATTGTGGACATTGCTGCTATAAACATTGCAGTGCAGGTGCCTCTTCAGATCATTACATTTGTGTCTTTGTGGTACATACTCAGTAGTGCAATTGCTGGGTTGTAGAGTAGCTCTATTTGCACTTTCTGGGATCCTCCCTACTGTTCTTCAGAGTGGCTACACCAGCTTCTATTACCACCAACTGTGTAAGAGAGTTCCCCTTTCTCTGAATCCTTGCCAGTGTCTGTTGTTTCCTGACTTGTTAATTTTAGTCATTCTGAGTAGTGTGAAGTGGTATCTCATTGTGGCTTTGATTTGTATTTCCCCGATGCCCAGTGACATGGAGCATTTTTTCATGTCTCAGTTTGCCATTTTTATGTCTTCTGTGGAAAAATGTCTATTCATGTCTTCTACCCATTTTTTTCAATGGTTTCTTCATTTTTGGGGTAATGAGTTTAATACGTTTCTGACAGATTTTTAGATACCAGCTCTTTATTATAAAACATGTGCAAATATCTTCTCCCATTCTGCCAGTAGACTTTTGGATTTGTCAATTGTTCCCTTTCCTGTACAAAAGATTTTTATATTGATGAAGTTCCAATAGGTCATTTTTGCCTTTTTTTCCCTTGCCTTTGGAGATGTGTCGAGCAAGACGTTGCTGAGGCCAAAGTTACAGATGTTGTTGCCCGTGTTCTCCTCTAGGATTTTGATGAATTCCTTTCTCACATTTAGGTCTTTCATCCCTTTTGAGTCTATTTTTGTTTATGGTATAAGGAAATGGTCAAGTTTCATTCTTCTGCATGTAGCTGTTCAATTTTCCCAACACTATTTGTTGAAGAGACTATTTTTTTCCCATTGGATATTCTTTCCTGCTTTGTCAAAGTTGACCTTAGAGTTAAAGGTCAATTTCTAGGGCACCTGGGTGGCTCAGTTGGTTAGGCGACTGCCTTCAGCTCAGGTCATGATCCCAGAGACCCAGGATCGAGCCCCACATCGGGCTCCCTGCTCGGCGGGAAGCCTGCTTCTCCCTCTCTCACTCCCCCTGCTTGTGTTCCCTCTCTGGCTGTGTTTCTCTCTGTCAAATAAATAAAATCTTTAAAAAAAAATAAAGGTTAATTTCTGGTTTTCTATTCTGTTTCATTTATCTGTGTCTTTTTGTGTGTGTGTGTATGTCAGTACCAGACTGTTTTGAAGATTATAGCTTTCTTTTTTTATGATTTTATTTATTTATTTGACAGAGAGAGAAATCATAAATAAGCAGAGAGACAGGCAGGGAAAGAGGGGGAGGCTGGCTCCCTGTTGAGCAGAGAGCCTGATGTGGGGCTTGATCCCAGGATCCTGAAATCATGACCTGAGCTGAAGGCAGAAGCTTAACTCTCCGAGTCACCCAGGTGCCCTTAATGATTACGACTTTGTAATAGAGCTTGAAGTCTGGGATTGTTCTGCCACCAGCTTTGGGTTTTTTATTCAACATTTCTTTATTTGGGGTCTTTTCTGGCTCCATACAAATCTTAGGATAATTTGTTCAGCTCTGTGAAAAAAGTTGTCCATATTTTGATGGGGATTACATTGAATGTATAGATTATTCTTGGTAGTGTAGACATTTTCACAATATTTATTCTTCCAACCCATGAACATGAGAATTTTTTCATTTCCTTGTGTCTTCTTCAATTTATTTTATAAGTTTTCTATAATTTTTAGAGTATAGATCCTTTAGCTCTTTGGGTAGGTTTATTCTTATGTACCTTATGTTTTTTTTGTGCAATTGTAAATGGGGTCGACTCCTCAATTGCTCTTTCTTCTGTCTCATTGTTAGTGTATAAAAATGCAACTGATTTTATATCCTGCCATGTTGCTGAATTCCTGTGAATTCTAGTAATTTTGGGTTGCAGTATTTTGGGGTTTTAACATAGAGTATCATGTCATCTGCAAAGAGTGAAAGTTTGATTTCTTCCTTGCTGATTCAGATGTCTTTTATTTTTTTTTTGTTGTTGTTGTTGTTGTCTGATTGCTGAGACTAGGACTTCTAGTACTATGTTGAAGAACAGTGGTGATAGTGGACATCCCTGTCATGTTCCTGACCTCAGGGGGAAAAATCCTCAGTTTTTCCCCATTGAGAATAGTATTCACTGTGGGCTTTTCATATGTAGCTTTTATGATATTGAGGTATGGTACTTCTATCCCTACACTGTGAAGAATTTTTTTTTTTAAGATGTTTTATTTATTTATTTGACAGAGAGAAACACAGCTAGAGAGAGAACACACAAGCAGGGGGAGTGAGAGAGGGAGAAGCTGGCCTCCCGCTGAGCAGGGAGCCCAATGTGGGGCTCGATCCCGGGACTCCAGGATCATGACCTGAGCCGAAGGCAGTCACTTAACCAACTGAGCCACCCAGACGCCCCAACACTATGAAGAATTTTAATCAAGAAAGGATGTAGTGCTTTGTCAAATGCTTTTTCTGCACCCTTTGAGAGGATTATATATGGTTCCTATCCTTTTGTTTATGAATATAGTGTATCATATTGATTGATGGATGGATGTTGAATTAACCTTGAAGCCCAAGAATAAATCCTACTTGGTCATGGTGAGTAATCCTTTTAACGGACTGTTGGATCCTATTGGCTACTATCTCCATGAGAGTTTTGGCATCTATGTTCATCAGGGATGTTGGTCTGTAATTCACCTTTTTGATGGGATCTTTGTCTGGTTTTGGAATCAAGGTAGTGCTGACCTCATAGAAAGAGTTTGGGGGGTGCCTGGGTGGCTCAGTTGGTTGAGCGACTGCCTTCGGCTCGGGTCATGATCTCGGAGACCAGGGATCGAGTCCCACATCGGGCTCCCTGCTTGGCAGGAAGCCTGCTTCTCCCTCTCTCATTCCCCCTGTTTGTGTTACCTCTCTGGCTGTGTTTCTCTCTGTCAAATAAATAAAATCTTAAAAAAAAAAGAGTTTGGAAATTTGCCTTCCATTTCTGTTTTTTGAAACAGCTCCAGAAGAATAGATATTAATTTTTGAACTGTTTGGTGGAATTCACCTGGGAAGCCATCCATTCCTGGAAATTTTTCTTTGGGAAAAATTTCTTTGGGAAATTTTTTTATTACTGCTTCAATTTCCTTTCTGGTTATGGGTCTGTTCAGGTTTTTTAGTTCTTCCTGGTTCAGTTTTGGTAGTTGATAAGTCTCTAGGAATGCATCTATTCCTTCCAGATTGCCTAGTTTGTTGGCATATAGTTGCTCATAATATTTTCTTAGAATTGTTTGTATTTTTTCTGTGTTGGCTGTGATCTCTCCTCTTTCATTCATGATTTTATTTATTTCGGTCCTTTCTCTTTTCTTTTTGATTAGTCTGGTCAGGAGTTCATCAATCTTATTTTAATTCTTTCAAAGAATCAGCTTCTAGTTTTATTGACCTGTTCTACTGTTCTTTTGGTTTCTATTTCATTGATTTCTGCCCTAATCTTTATTCATTCTCTTCTCCTCCTGGGTTTAGGCTTTATTTGCTGTTCTTTCCATAGCTCCTTTAGTGGTAGGTTAAGTTGTATATTTGAAATCTTTCTTGTTTCTTGAGAAAGATTTGTATTGCTATATACTTCCCTCTTAGGACTGTCTTGGCTGCATCCCAAAGGTTTTGAACAGTTGTGTTTTCATTTTTGTTTCCATGAATCTTTTAAATTCTTCTTTAATTTCCTGGTTGACCTATTCATTGTTTAATAGGATGCTCTTTAGTTTCTATGTATTTGAGTTCTTTCCAAATTTTCCTTTACAATTGAGTTCCAGTTTCAAAACACTGTGATCTGAAACTATGCAGGGAACAGTACCAATTTTTTGGTACTGGTTGAGACCTGATTTGTGACTTAGTGTGTAATCTGTTCTGGAGAATGTTCTATGTACACCAGAGAAGAACATGAATTCTGTTCCTTTAGGATGGAATGCTTTGTATATATCTGTGAAATCCATATGGTCCAGTGTGTCATTCAGAGCTGTTGTTTCTCTGTTGATCTTCAGCTTAGATGATTTGTCCATTACAGTGAGTGGGGTGTTGAAATCCCTTATTATTATTGTATTATTATCAATGTGTTTCTTTAATTTTGTTATTAATTGGCTTATATAATTGGCTGTTCCCATGCTAGAGGCATAAATATTTACAATATTGTTAGATCTTGTTGGATAGACCCTTTAATTATTATATAGTGTCCTTTCTTATCTCTAGTTACAGTCTTTTGTTTAAAATCTGATATTTCTGGTGTAAGGATTGCCACCCCAGCTTTCTTTTGTTGTCCATTAGTATAATAAATGGTTTACCACCCCTTCACTTTCAACCTGGATGTGTCTTTGAGTCTATAACGAGTCTCTTGCAGCCAGAAAATTGATGGGTCTTGCTTTTTTATCCAATCTGCTACCCTCTGTCTTTTGATTGGGGCATTTAGAGTAACTATTGAAAATATTCAGAGTAATTATTGAAAGATATAAATTTAGTGCCAGTGTATTTCCTGTAAAGTCACTGTTTCTGTATATTGTCTCTGTTCTTTCCTGGTATATGCTACTTTTGGACTCTCTCTTCTCTTAAAAGATTCCCTTTAATATGTCTTGCAAGGCTGGTTTTATCATTGCAAATTTGTTTAGTTTCTGTTTGTCCGGGAAGCTTTCTATCCTCCTTCTATCTTGAATGACAGCCTAGCTGGATAAAGTTTTCTTGGCTGCATATTTTTCTCTTTAGCACCCTGAATATACCACACCAGTCTTTTCTGGCCTGTTGGGTCTCTGTGGTAGGTATGCTGGCAGTCTATTGCTTCTACCCTTGGAGGTTATGGGCTTCTTGTCTGGAGCCGCTTTCAGGAATTTCTCTTTGTCTTGAGATTTGCAAGTTCCACGATTACATGTTGGAGGATTGACCTATTTTTACTAATTTTGATGGCAGGTTCTCTGTGCCTCCTGGATTTAAATGCCTGTTTCCTTCCCCAGATAAAGGAAGCTCTCTGCTAGTGTCTTCTATGCTTTCTTGAAATTAGCTACTATCTTTACTATCTTTATACTCATTATTCTGAGCTGTAGTCCACCGTCTTACTTACTATTCATTATTCTGAACTCTAGTCCACTGTCTTACTTATATCTATACTGATTAAGTTCCTGGACATCAGTACTGTCTTTTGTTATCTTTTTTGAGGTGAGTTTTTCCATGTTATCTTTCTGTTCAGAGAAGAATAGATGAATGAGAGAAAAAAACAATAAAATGACATCAATGACCCAGAGAAATATACCCTAAACAAATCAGAAGAGGCTTGAAATGAAAAAAAAATAGAAATTAAAAAAAGTGAGAGAATATAGTCAGACAGGTGAACAGAACAGAGCAATACACTAAGGCCTGAGTGTATTTTGGTCTGCTTGTTAGAAGAAACTACATCCCAAAATTGTAAAGATAGAAAAACTCATATATATATACAAAAATAAAATTAAATATGTTGAAAAGATAGAATATATCTGTAAAGATGAACATTTAAAAAAGATTAACAAAAAAAGAAGAAGAAAAAAAAAGAGAGAATACGATCAGACAGGTGAAAAGAACAGAGCCCAGAATCATACACTAGATTCTGGGTGTATTTTGGTCTGTTAGAAGAAACTGCATCCCAAAATTGTAAAGGAAGAAAAACATATATATACAAAAATAAACTAAGTGTAAGAAAGGCTAGACTGTAACTGTAAAAATGAAAATTAAAAAAGATTTTTAAAAAGAGTTGATAAAATAGGAAATTTGTTGAAAAGTTTAAAAAAATTAAAATTGAAAGACTAAAGAATCTTGGGGAAAAGAGCATGAATTCTATATACTTTTTCCCCTAATGGTAAAGTTTTTCAGTTCTTTGTGATCGGTAGACTTGGTCTTAGCCTGATGTTCTTGCTAATCATCTGGGTGAGGGGTATGTTGCACTAATTCTCAGGTGTCTCTGTCCTGGGCAGAATTATGGTCTCCATCCACACTCTGTGCTCCCCCAGCCGGTGACTGAGCCTTTCTATCTCAGGCAAGCAACTGCATTTGGAGTCTCCAAACCCTGTAAACTCCTGCCTTGCTGGGGGAGGAAGGGGAGTCTTGCTGGTTCTGTGCCTGCTGGACCCCTACCAGGAGAGCAGTCATGGGACCATGCTGCAAGACACTGTATATGGCAACCCTGAGCTGAAAGCCCACTCCTGGGCTCAGTGATTGCAGCTGGCTTCCCTGCTCTGATGCCTGGGAACTCTGCCACACTCAGGCACCTCCAGTCTTCTGGGACCCTGGGGATCCTGAGACCATACTCTCCCACCTAGGATTCCACTCTGCTTTGCCAGAACAGTGCCTTTCAGGCAGGGACATCCCTCACTGGAACAGACTTCTGAAAGTTCTGATTTTGTTCACCACTGCTTTACCACTTTCCAGAAGCATTCTTATGGAGGGTCTTTCCTCTTGAGGTTTATCTTCCCATAAATTACCTCAGATTCACTTTCCTGAACCTCGTCATTTTTCTATTTGTAGAGTTGTAATTATTTTCTTAGATTTCTAGTTGAGTTCACAGGTGTTCAGAATGATTTGGTAGCTATCTAGCTGAATTCCTGGGAGCAGACAAAACTAAGTTCGCCTATTTCTCTGCCATCTTCAACTATATTCTGTTTGCTGGTTTTTGTGCCATTATGCCATTATGGAATGTAAGCAAAAAAGGAAATTTGACAAACTTAGAATTGTAATATTAAAAATTTTTAGGAAGATATTCTGTGGATACTGCTAGTCGAATTTCAATACAATATTGTCCATTTAGATAATGTTGATCATTATATGCAATGATATTAGCAGGATTAGTGTATTTTCTTTCTAATTTTTTTTCATTGTGGTAAAATATGTCAACATAAAATTTGCCATCTTACCCATTTTAAAATGTGCTGTTTAGTGCCATTAAGTACATTCATAATACACTACCATCACCATCCTCTGTCCCCAGAACTCTTCCCATCCTTTAACATTTAAATTCTTTATCAGGTAGAAAATAACTCCCTATTCCCCCTTTCCTCTAGCCCCTAGAAACTACCATTCTACTTTCTATCCCTATGATTTTGACTATTCCAAGTACCTCATATATGTGGGATCATACTGTGTGTGTGTGTGTGTGTGTGTGTGTGTGTGTGTGTGTGCACGCAACTGGTTCATTTTACTTAGCATGATGTTCTCAAGTAACATGTCAGAATTTCCTTCCTTTTTAAGGTTGAATAAGATACCACTGTATGTGTATATAACAATTTTCTTATATTTCATCTGTTGATGGACTCTTGAATTACTTTCATATTTAAGCTATTGTGAAAGTCTAAGCCTGTTTGGACTTCTGTAGCAAAAATATGATACTTTGGGTGGCTTATAAACATCAGAAACTTATTTATTATAGTTCTGGAGTCCTGAAAGCCCAAGATTAATGTCCCAGCAGATTCAGTGATGACCAGCTTTTTGGTTCATACATGGTCATCTTTTGTTTCCTTATGTGGTAGACAAGGTAAGAGATCTATTTGGGATCATTTTTTATAAGGATATGATTAATCCCATTCATGAAGATCCTCCTCCATGTCCTATTACCTCCCAAAAATCATCCTATCTCCTAAGACCATCATATTGGAGGTTAGGATTTCCACATGATTTTTTGGAGGGACATAACCATTCAGTCCACAACAATGAATAATTTTGCTATGAACACAGGTATATAAATATCTCTTTAAGATCCTGCTTTTAATTCTTTGGGATTATATACCCAGAAATAGAATTTCTGGATCATATGGTAATTCCATCTTTATTTCTTTAAAGAACCACTATATTGTTTTCCATAGTAACTGTATCACCTTATGTCTCATCAACAGTGAATGTTTCCCTCATATCCTTGTCGATGCTTGTTGTTTTCTTTCCTTTTTTCTTTCTTTCTTTCTTCCTTTTTTTTTTTTTGGTAGTGGCCATTCTAGTGGGTGTGAGATAGTAGTATCTCATTGTAGTTTTAATTTGCAACTTCTTAACGATTGGTGATATTGAACATCTTTTCATGTGCTTGTGGGTCATTTGTATATCTTCTTTAGGGAAATGTTTATTCAAGTCCTTTGACCTTTTATTAAATTGGTTTGTAATTGCTGAGTTTTCAGAATTCTTCATATATTTTGGATATTATTTTCTTATCAGATATAAGATTTGTAAATATTTTTTTCTATTCTGTGGCTTGCCTTTTTATTCTGTTGATAGGTTTTTTTAATGCACAAATTTAAAAAATTTTCATGAAGTCTCTTTCTGCATCAATTGAAATGATCACGTGATTTCCCCTCCATCCTGTTATTTGTGGATTGGGTTTTTTGTGGCTTTTTTGGGGTTTTTTGGTATGTTGAGTTTCCAGGAATAAATACAACTTAATTATGCTGTATAATTCCTTTAACATACTAGCAAATTTGGTTTGCTTGTATTTTATTAAAGATTTTAAATTAGGGCACCTGGGTGGCTCAGTGGGTCAAAGCCTCCGTCTTCAGCTCAGGTCATGATCTCAGGGTCCTGGGATGGAGGCCCGCATCGGGCTCTCTGCTCAAAGGGGAGCCTGCTTCCTCTTCTCTCTCTGCCTGCCTCTCTGCCTACTTGTGATCTCTCTCTCTGTCAAATAAATAAATAAAATCTTTAAAAAAAAGATTTTAAATTAATGTCTTAAAGAATATGAGTCTGTAGTTTTCTTTTTATTTAGCATCACTGTCTGACTGTGGTATCAAGGTAATGCTCGTCTTAAAGAACAAGTTAGGAAACATTCCCTCCTTTTCAATTTTTAGGTATAGTTTGAGAAGAATTAGTATTAGTTCTTTAAATGTTTGGTAAAATTCACTAGTGAAACAACCAGGTCAGGACTCTTTTTTGTTGGGAGACTTTTGATTACTGATTCAATTTCTTTACTAGTTATATGTGTATTCAGGTTTTCTATTTCTTCATGATTTTGTCATGATAGGTTTTGTGTGTCTAGGAACTTACTCACTGAATCTAGGTTTTCTGATATGTTGTGTTACAATTGTTCATAGTACTCTCTCACAGTTCATTTTATTTCTGTAAAATCAGTAGTAATGCCCTCACTTTCGGATTTTAGTAATTGAGTCTTCTTTTTTTCTTAGTCCATTTAGCTAAAGGTTTGTCAATTTGTTGCTCTTTTCATTGAACTAATTTTTGTTTTATTGATTTTTCTCTACTATTTTTCTATTCTGTATTTCATTAATTTCTAATGTAATCCTTATTATTTCCTTTGCTAGCTTTGGATTTAGTTTGTTCCTCTTTTTCTAGCTCCTTAAATTGTAAGTCAGGTTTTGATTTTAGACCTTTCTTTTTTAATATAAGCATTTGTGATTATTTCTCTCTTAGCATCTATTTTACTGTGTCCCTTAAGTTTTGGTATACCGTATTGTCTTCATCATCTCTAAGTGTTTTCTAATTATTCTTATTATTTATTCCTTGGTCTATTGATTGTTTAAGAATGGATTATTTTTCCCCCACAAATCTGTGAATTTTCCAGCTTTCCTTTAACTTTATCCACAACATCCCTTTGTAGTCAGAAAAGTTACTCTGTATGATATCTATCTTTTAAAATTGTTACAGGGTTAATTTGTGGCCTAATATATGGTATGTCTTAGAAAATCTCCCATGTATGCTTGAGAAGAATGTGTATTCTGTGGTTGTTAAGTAGAGTGTTCTATATGTGTGTTACATCTAATTGGTTTATTGTATTGTTCAACTTCTCTATTTCCTTACTTATCTTCTGTCGGGTTGTTCTATTCATTATTGAAAGTGGGGTATTGGAGTCTCCTACTGTTATCGTAGAACTCTCTGTCCAATTCTGTCAGTTTGCTCCATATTTTGATGATATGCTATTGGGTGCATAAATATTTGTAATTGTTATACTCTTGCTGCATCAAAACTTTTATTAATATATAATGTCTTTCTTTGTATTTTGTAACTTTTTTGACTTAAAGTCTATTTTGTCTGATATTAGTATAGGCATCCTCGATCTCTTTGCACTTTTCTTTACATGGAATATCATTTTCCATCTTTTCACTTTCAATTTATTTGTATCTTTGGATCAAAGGTGAGTCTCAAGGACATATACAGTTGTATAGTGTTTTCTAATCCCTTCTTCCAATTTCTATCTTTTGATTGGAAAATTGATCCATTTACATTTAAACTAATAACTGATAGTAAGATATATATTTTTAATGATTTTTTCCACTAGAGTTGATGTTTGCTTTCAATCATTTATATGCTTTTATTTAATTCACTTTTAAAATGCAAGATCTTTCAAAACAATGAAAATGGGAAATGATACAATGAAAAGGCTATATCAAGTGCAGTGGTGGGTGACTTAAAAGACATTTGGCATAGAATAGATGAATCACAATTTTCCCACTTTTGTCTAGAAACTCATCACTGTAGGTTTATAATCCAGGAATATAACACAAATGAAAGAAAGTGTTTATTAGTTCATGTTTTGTGAACCAATTAGTCACAGGATTAGAAGATGTTTGTTAACAAAGTATCAGATTAAAATTGTGATTTTTCTCTTTTTCCAGAGAGAATGCAGCCAGTTAGAGAACACTAACAAATGTTCAGGAATTTAGATTCTGGAACTAAATTTAATCCAGGCATGAGAGCCTGAGAATACTCAAGTTATCTTATTTACTTGATTTTGCTGAGAATTATCTTATTTTTAACATATGTTTATGATGCTATTTTCAGAAATATTAAATATACTCCTTCATCAAATTTTATAGTGATTCAATCTTAAGGGGCTCAAGAAAATGTTAATGTGATATCCAATGAGGAAAAACAGCAGATGGATCTGTGATTCAACCCCATAGTATTGGATGCCTTATGCTATATGTTTTGTCTAATGGATCTTTCTAAGCCAAATTTAAGTCTACCAGCTTAATTCTAAATGCAATATCAAAGTTTTCTGGTTTGAATTGTTTCTGACAAGCTAATTTATGATATCTTCCAAATTGGAATTTAAAGTAAAAGTGTGAGTTATATAATGTATAAATAAGCAAAGCAAAAGCAGTATAATAAAGAAAGCAGTCCCTTTTGATTTAATCTACATGATGGCAATTTTATAAGGCAGGCATGTTGAATTTTCTAACAGGAATGAAAATGTATGAACAATACTTCCTTCAAGTAGTGAGTTCTTCGTTCCCTTAGGTGATTCATTCCTATTCAGTAAAATAGATGTCTTTAGGTTCTGAGTAATCAGTTTATCTCTAGAGAGAACACAAAGCATACTGGGGCATTATTTTTCAGTAGTATAGAGTTGTCATTAATAATCCAAAGAATAATGGACATTTTATTCAAAGGATTTCTGGGAACTTCTATCATTCAATATGATAGCTTTCCTCGAGGCATTCCCTGATCAAAATCACTTACTTTTATTAGAGAGTTAAGATAAAATTCATAATTCAAATAACGTATGCAAACAGAATGCTGTCTCATTTCAGGTTTATCTTAAGTGATACTGAAAAAAATCTCACTATGAGGCAGACTTTTTACTAGAATTGCTGAAGTACTGCTGTATAAATCCTTAAACTTGTCTTTTCTTAAAGTACTTAAAATAATGATGAATTAAATGAATAGTGTTTAAAAATACTATCTTCCAAATCATTATTCTTTGAAAAGGCAAAATTACCAATGTAAATATAATATTTTAAATGTCTTTGTATTTCCTATAGCAAATTGATGAAACAAGAAAATTATGCCAAAAATAAATCAACATTTAGAAGAGTTTTCAAATTTGCACATGTATTTGAATATTAATGGACATGAGCACTAAAACTATTGCCCTAAAAGACTATGGGCATTACTGAAAGAATAGCAAATAGCAGGTTATAGCCACTTGTGTTTGACTGTCTCTCGTCTTCCTATTGTTTCTTTCCCCCTTTCCTTCCCTATTTTTCTCCTTCTCCTTTTCCTTTTTCTTTTTCCTGTTTTTGGAGATTTGGAAGGGTACATTTAAAATTCCTTCTTCAAAGTTTTTAATGAAGTAAAGTTTAAATGAAGTAAATTTATTATTCATAAATGTTAAAAAATAGGTGTATTATTTCACTGTATTTCTTTTTTTTTTAAGATTTTATTTATTTATTTGACAGAGAGATCACAAATAGGCAGAGAAGCAGGCAGAGAGAGAGGAGAAAGCAGGCTCCCTGCTGAGCAGAGAGCCCCACAGGGGCCTCTATTCCAGGACCCTGAGATCATGACTTGAGCCGAAGGCAGAGGTTTTAACCCACTGAGCCACCCAGGTGCCCTCACTGTATTTCTTAATTAACCATTTTAAGATATGGATGGTCAGCATGAGATAAGAGAAAAAAATATGCATTTTCTCCAGATTACTGGCATGGGTCTTCTAAACCCTTGTAAACTCTTAAGTTGATAAGAGCACATGGCACATCTTTTGTTCTGGTGAGAGGAGTCTGGGGATCTTCCTGGATGATTCCTGAATGAGGCTTGGTCACCAGAAAGACCAAGCCATTATTAGAAGCTTGGAAGTTTTAGCCCACCTTTCATCTTCCAGACAGGGGAGAGGGGCTAGAAATGGAGTTTGTAATTTTAGTAATTGATCATATCAGTGTGAGAAAACCTCCATACAATCCCAATAGTAGAGAGCTGGGAGAGCTTCCAGGTAGGAAACATATCAACACTGGGAGGGTTGACATACCCCAGTTCCATAGGGACAGAAACTTCTGCACTAGGAATGTTCTCAGACCTCACTCTATGTATTCCTTCATCTGGCTGTTCATTTGTGTCTTTCATATCTTTCAAAAAAACTGGTAAACATAAGTAAGTTTCCCTGAGTTCTATGAACCATTTCAGAAAACGGTTCTGATCTAAAGCTGGTTGGTCAGAAGTACAAGTGATAAACTGGGCTTGTGACAGGCATCTGGATGTTCTGTGTGTGTGTGTGTGGGGGGGGTGTGGGTAGAGGGCAGTTTCCTGAGACAACCTTTACCTGCAGGATCTAACACTATTTCCATGTAGGTAGTGCCATAATTGAGTTAAATTGTAAGACACTCAGTGTTGCAAAGAATTGCTGTTGTTGGGGAAAACCTCCACACATCTGGTGACCAGAAGCATATAGAAGTGAAGTGTTCTGTGGGTAAAAGGAGACACACAGGAGAGAAACACCGTAAAGAAGAACTGGGTTTTTCACTGTATAGGAAGGAAAATCTGGGTTGTTGTTATTTTTTTTTTACAGCCAGTTTTAAAGAAATTAGGGTATATTATCCAATTCACACCATAATCATGCTGTACAAGATTTAATTTATGTTTTATTTTCTGAAGGGATTTAGGATCAAACAGTCCCTTGGGGTCATTATAATAAATATCAATTGTGTGTGTTTCATACTTTAGAAAAAAATTCTCACTCTAGGTCCTTTGTAATGGTCTAGATTCTAGATGTGTATGATTTTAATATGTGAATACATCTTTCTGTGAGTTTTGAAGATTTCCCTTTAATATGTGTATATCTCCCCCGCCCCCCATCACAGGTTTAGTCTTGGGTTATGAAGCTGCCCTGTGTTTTACTGAGCTATAAAAATCCTTGCACACCTGATCATAGAATAACAAAACCTTCAGTGGATTTATCAGATTGACTAAGTGATAACCTTATAGTTTATTGGGCAATAAAGCAGCATCAGGATATGTTGTAAGTCCATCTTATTTTGGAAAATTTTGGGCTGGTCATGTTAAAGGTCTAGAATAGTGCTTTCGATTTGAGGAGTCTATCTGACTATTAGGAATTCAATGAAATATATGTAACTTAACATCCATGGATGCCCTCTTGTACACGTATACCTCAGAGTATTCAAAAGGCAAGGCTCTGGGGATGTCAGTAATCTGAAACAGGTTGCAATATAGTTGTGTCTCTTCTGTTTGAAAGAAAGGTTTCAGTTTTCAGATAGCCCCTCATAACAATATAGCAGAACAGTTTCTTCCACATTTGAGAAAGCAAACATTTTGTAGATTTGTAGGTTATCTAGACAGGTATGTTAAATATTAAAAGTATATTTCTAATGAAGTGAATTCCAATAAAGTCACAATTATCAGCAGAGCTCCTGAACTAAATAAATCTAATGTGGAGAATACAGCTGCCAGAAAAATCATGATCACCCTGATTACCCGTGCTAAATGAAACAGAAGGTGCTTATTAGATCAATGCTGTTTTGATTAAATTTTTATTTTCTCACTGAAAGCACTTATAAATACTGTCTCTTTGAGGGTGTTTTAATTTTTGTTCTTGTTTTGGGATGGAAATTTCCAAGCACTAACACTTGCAGACACTAAAAACTCATTCAAAATATCCAACAGGAATGCTTGAAACTCTATGGAAAATTTTTTAAAAATCACGATTTGCATATAATAGCTCATTTACTTTCAGGAAAATAATATATGCTGTCTCTGATGATTGTGGCGATGCAGATGAAATATAACTATGTGTAAATCTAAAATTAGAAAAGCTGAAGTTAAAATAAATTTCCAAAAGCAGAAATAGGGTTCTTATGTTACATCTATAGAAAACTCCTCCTCTATACTTATTCTTTGAAGCAGGAGATTAGAAAATCATGGAGGGGAAATGTTAATATTTTCTTCTGTAACTGACATTGAATAGAGATTTTTGGCCCAATTCTTTTGGAAACTCTGGTAATCAATCTGAAAACATTTTGGAAATGATTAGACATACATAAGAATCTAAAGTGTTCTATTGTGAAAAAAAATAAACAATAACAAAATGAGCAGTTATGTTTTTACCATCCACTTTAAAAAATAGATCATTAGCCTTGAAGTATCATTGATATCTCTGAAGTGTCTCTTCCTGATCTCCTCGACTTCTTCTTGTTCAGAAAATACATTATCCTGAAAATGATGCCATTTCTTGCCTTCATTATCATTTACTCTATCTATCTATTGATCTGTCAATCTATCCATCCATCCATCCATCTCTCTATGCATCTAGATCTCTCCTTCTTTTGCCAAGGTAATAAGGATATTACTTACATATTTTAGCAAAATATAAAGGTATTGCCATTTATGTTTAAGCCCTTAAACTTTCTTGATTTTTGTGCATGACATGCACAAAATGGGAGGATTCAGTTATTTTTCTCTAATTCTAATTTCCAACTAATTGAATACCACTCTTTTTTACTTGATCTGTAATGCTTCTTCTACCATATAGCAAATTCCCGTTTATGTGAGTCTGTTTTAGTGTTCACTATTTTATTACACTGATCTGTTTGCTTATTATCTAGGCCAATACCACACCATCTTAATTATAATAGTTTATAATTACTTTTTGATATGCCAAATCCTGATACTGTATGCTTCTTTTTCAGAAGTGTCTTGCCTCTTCCATGAAAATTTAGAATCAGCTTCTCAGATTCCATTGAACAATATGTTGGAATTTTTTATTGAAATTATATTTATTCTGTTTTTAAGGTGAAAGTATCTTCTATTTTTTAAATCTCTATACTTCTCCATGTGTTTATGTGTTTATTTTTTCTCTTTCTTTCTCTCTTTCTTTCTTGCTTTCTTTCTTCTTTCTTTTTTGATGTCTTTCAGAGGTATTTTATTTCTACATGAAGGAGAACTTTGTTTTTGTTGTTATTGTTAGATTGCTATATAGCTTATTTTTTTCACTTCTAATTTTTCAACTTTTTGTTGCTGAGATATAAAATACAAGTGCTTTTTCCATTTGCTTTTATATCTGAAAAAAATTTTTTTTAAATTTTATTTATTTATTTGACAGAGAGAGATCACAAGCAGGCAGAGAGAGAGGAGGAAGCAGGCTCCCTGCTGAGCAGAGAGCCCGATGCGGGCCTTGATCCCAGGACCCTGAGATCATGACCTGAGCTGAAGGCAGAGGCATAACACATTGAGCCACCCAGGTACCCTATACCTGAAAAATGTTTAAGCTCTTACCAGCTCTAATAATTTGAGGATATTTTGTAGATGCAAGCAATAGTGACAATTTGGGGGGCGCCTGGGTGGCTCAGTTGGTTAAGCGACTTCCTTTGCCTTGGGTCATGATCCCGGAGACCCAGGATAGAGTCCCACATCGGGCTTCCTGCTGGGCGGCAAGCCTGCTTCTCCCTCTTTCACTCCCCCTGCTTGTGTTCTCTCTCTGGCTGTGTTTCTCTCTGTCAAATAAATAAAATCTTAAAAATAAAATAGTGACAATTTGGTTCTCTGTTTCTAATCCTTAAACTTGTTCTTTTTTCCTCTTTTATTGTGCTGGCTGGGAACTCCAGTACCATACTGGATGGAGTCTGATAGAGGGCAAATATTTTTTTTTTAAATACTTTAAAATTTTTACTTCTTTTGTATGCTATTTTCTGCCTTTCTTGGTAGGTAGCTCAGGAAATAGGCTTTCTATTTCTAATTTGCTTAGAGTTTTTAAAAATCAGCAATAGATGTTAAATATTATCAAATAATGCTCTATTGAGATACAGTATAAAGTTTCTAATTTGGAGTCATCATGCGTCACTTAAGTAAACTAGGCTTTGCCAAGATATGTTATCCTTTTTATACATTGTTAACTTTAGTTTGCTAATGGTTTTGTGAATGAATTTTCTCAGTTTATGATCGAGATTGGCCTAAAATTCTGTCCTTGTCTCATTATAGGATCAAAGTCACATTACTACTACTGCTGTTGGTGTATCTGCAATAGCAGACACAGAGCTCATTTTCCAAGGAGTGCTTTTGATCACTTCACATGTGATGACTCATTGAGTCCTATGCCATATGACATTAACAGTGTCAGTGTCTCCATTTTACTTACGGGGGAAAGCCGAACACAGAGAGACTAATAAGTGACAAAGCTAAGACTCAAACTCAGTCATTTTGGTTTCATAGTTGGGCATTTAACCACTATGATGCATTAATTTTACAAAATGATGTGAAAAATGTGCAGAAAAAAGTTAAGATAGCAAGCCTGAGACTGTCTTTGGGAAAACATGCAAGCAAGTTTGGCTCTTAGTTGGCATCTGAAAACTTGAATTGTGAACTATTTTCTGCACTGATATAAAACTTCCCCTAAATGATAAGAGCTGTTCACGGTACCTAATATGGCTTATTCTGAGCTCCTACTTTCCTTTTGGGAACCTGGTATTTTGGTGTGCACCAGGCAGATGGTGCCTATATCACAAGTCTCCAGTAAAATTTGGACGTTGAGTCTCCAATGAGCTTCCCTAATGGACAAAATTTGCATGTTTTGTCACAACTTTCAGTTGCTGAAAGAATTAAGCACACCTGTGTGATTCTGTGGGCAACAACTCTTGGAAGCTTATACTTGGTTTTCCCTAAATGACACCCTATGCACCTTTTCCTTTTGATGATTTTTTTTTTTTTGGTATCCAGTTCCTATAATAAATCATAGCAGCCATAAGTATAATTCCATCTCAAGTCCTGTGAGTTCTCCTAGTGAATAACCAAACCTGGGCATAATCATGGGGACCCTTGACACAGGGAAGGTCCTTCTTTTTTAATTATATAAAAGAGTTGGTATTAGATTGGAATGACCTATTATTGATTGATTGTCTATAAAACCATTTGATACAACCTTTAGAATTATGGATTAAGTTCTTCATTTTGCAGATAGGAAAACTGAGGTTCAGGAGGTGAAATAACTTGCACAAGTCATATAATTAGTAATAATCAGATGTAAGATTTGAGTTCTCTTCTATTTGTTTTCCAAACCCATAATCTTCACCAGTTTAAGTGTTCCCTTACACCATACATTTTTTATTCTAATTCTATTCAGCTTCCGCAATCCTAAAAACATAACTTGAAATTTAAATTTAGGGTGAGCTGTTTCTCAACAGTTAGCGTGAAGTAATTAAACTTTAATATCCCTGAATTTTGCAGCCAGGGAGAAAGTTAATGCTTATATATGGAAATTGTCATAGTATCCTCAGTGCTAGTCAATGGGGGCCTCTGTTTTCTAAAATACCCCTCCCATTAAGAAGTTAATCTTCCGATCAAATGGGGTTAAAATATCTGTTTTGGAGCATGGGAATATTTCTCTCTTGATAGTCCAGGACACAAAAACAGTTCACAACATTAATTCTCAGTTGCAGGCTCAGAAGGGCTGTGCAAACAGAGTGAGGTTATTCCTCAGGTAATAAGTCTAATTATTCAACATCTCCACAGTCCATTTAAGCTAATATTTGTGGAGTACATATTATGAGCCAACCTGTGCTGTGTACAAAGAGAGGGGTACAAAGATGAATTACAGTCTGTGTACTTTAGGATATTATAGCTTAGAGGAGGAGACAGAGATGTAAACATGTTAAATGAAATCTGGAAAGTTTATTGATAGAAATATGCATAGAGATTTTTAGCAGCAGAAAGAAGTGGATAAAAAAGAAGTTTCTAGAGAAGATAAACTTCAAGGGCAAATAGCTATTAGTAGGTAAAAAGTATGGAGAAGCATATTCCAGGCAGAAGAAAACTTATGAACAAAGGCTCATGATGTGGTATAATTAGAGAATAAACAGAAACTAGGTCATGGAAAAGGAATTTACACCAACAGGGAAGGCTGACTTAGGAAGGGAAGTATATATAATTATTTTCATTGACTAGATGGTAAAAACTAATGAAGGCTCTAAGGAGGGAAATAATATAATTTTGAATATATTATATTCAAGGAGATATAGTAAGTGGATTTTAGATGGGCAAGACTGAAGAGAAGGGGACTATATAGTATTGCATTCACACATATACCACTGCAGTCATGCTCCCACTGACATAAACTGAGACCCTTACTAACATACCCTGGTACAGTGTCTGGAGAAAAGAGGCAAATTTCACAAATAGCAAGGAAATAAAATTAGTAAGGCATAACATTGAATGCTAAGGGGAGGGAGGAAGATGAAACTTAGATGACTCTCAAGTTTCTGCCTGGAGTACCCAAAGAGAGGCTATGAACGAAAGGAAATACTATATAAGAGAATAATAGTATGAGGAAGTTAAATTTAGGCTTACTTATGTGGCATAGAGGTGCTCATTAACCATCAACAGATGCTAACGCAGATGCATTCCAATAAATGAATCTGAAACACTGGGTAAAAATATGGTTTTGGGGTGACAGTAAAAACCATGATAGTGGATGAGATTGCAAATGAAGAACATGAAGTGTTAGGAGAGAACTGTGCCAAGCTCAGAACCATGGAAGCATCAACTTTTCCCCCCAAATTTTTATTTAAATCAAGTTAATTAACCTACAGTGCAATTGGTTTCAGGAGCAGAATTCAGTGATTCATCAATTACATACAACACTACAAGAAGCATCAACTTTTTAAACCTTCAATTCTGGAGGATGACTAGAGAAAGAGCCCATCATCAATTAATTTTTTAAAAATATACTTATTTTAGGGGCACCTGGGTGACTCAGTTGGTTAAGTGTCAGCCTTCGGCTTGGGTCATGATTCCAAGGTCCTGGGATCCAGCCCCATATTAGGGTCTCCGCTCAGCAGGGAGTCTGCTTCTCCCTCTCCCTCTGCCTGTTGCTCCTCCTGCTCTTGTTCTCTCTGTCAAATAAATGAATAAAATATTTTTAAAAAATACAAGATAAAAATATAGTTATTTTCTATACATTTCCATGTGTGAATTATTAATTATTTTGTATTGCTGCTTCACTGGGCAGGCTTTAGTTATTAATTGTATTAAACTAAATATACAAAATAATATCTCTAATATTTATGTGGAGTATCAATAATAATAATAATGATATGAATTCTGTGTACCTCTCACCTATTTTTATAAATGAAACTTTACCATTACCTTTGAGACCTATGTGCTCACCCTAATTCCTTTCCCTAATCTCTCTTATGCCCCGAGGTAACCAACATGATGAATATGTTTATTATTTCTTTGATTTCCCCATAGTTTCATTATCTATGAATGTATATATTATTTTAAATTGTTTTTTAACTTCATTTAATGAAATTGTGTTCTATTTCTGAGTCTTGTTTTCTTCTCCCCAACATTACGTTTTTGAGATTCACTGATATTTTCCATTATATCAACATACAACATTTTATGTGTACACTTTAATACAAATGTATATTGGGAGTATTTCTCTTTCTCTCTCTTTCTCTTTTTTTGGCTTTTAATTGCTGCAATGAATAATTTTGTTTATAACTCCTGAGTAAGAGAAAGCCCTTTCTTATAGCATATCATCAGATAGGAATTATGGAGCAGTAAGTGATGTCTATATTCAATTTTAAAAAGTGCTTGTACTAATTTATACTCCTACCAGAAATATTTAAAAAGGTTTTTTGTTTATTCATTTTTTTTGTTTGTTTGTTTTTTACTGTATGTGTTCTCCAAATGAAGATATCAGAATCTGAAACTTCGGTCAATCCAGCAGATATAAAATGGTATCTAATTGGGTTTTAATTTATAATTCCTTATTAATAATGAGAATTTTTCTTACATTTATTAGTCAATTTTTAAATTTTTTATATCCCTCTTACTGATTAATAGGAACCATATATACATATATATACATATCATATGTAACAATATGACCATATATAACCATAAAATCCTTCCTTACGGTGAAATAAATGTATTTTACTATTATATTTATATATTATATATAATATATATTAAGTATTATATTTGAAATATAATCTGACCATGAAATGTTTCCCCAATCTCAAGTTGACACTAATATTATTTTCTATAAATTTTAGTTTTATTTTCCTATTTTAATCTTTGTCTGGAATTAATTTTTTAATAATTTTTAAAAATTTTTAAAAATAATTTTTAATGATTTTAAAAATAATATTTAACTGTTAAGATGTGCCCAGACAAAGCCAAATGGCTCACTCTTGGTACTACACAGCTACTCTTAATTTCTCAGATAAGCACTTTGGATTTATTATTTAGGCAATGATATCTTACTAATGATATTTGAACAAGGAAAAGATGTGATTAAAGTTGCATCTGAGAAATTGATCTATTATAGCCTATATAAGAGATTGGAAGGCATAGGAAACAATATTGGTTAATCCAAGTAATATGTGATAGGCTGACACACAGAGATTCCCATGAATCAGAGTTCTTGCTCAGTATCAGACTTTAGTAAATGTGGGAATTCAAGCAATCAAAAGACTCAGAGGAAACAAGAAGAGATCTGGAATGTCAAAGAGGACTTTTCAAGTCCTTTCTGTTCTAGAATAGAGATCTATATGTGAGGTCCACATGTTAACTTTGCACAGTAGTTGCATTTAATTATAAAACAGTTCCATCCTACACTCTGGAGCATTGTGTAGCCTACCTGACATTTTCCAGGGAACAATGCCTCATAGATACAGTGTTCTATTTAGTATAGACAATCCTTTGCCAGGGATATTCTGCTAATGGCATTTCAGAGATAAAGCTTCTTTCTAGCAAATATCATCAGTCTATTCAGAGGTCTCGTTATTAGGGAGATCAGACAGGGGACTCTGGTTTTTTCCATTCCAATTGCTTGGGTCATTTCCCCTAGGAAAACAATGCAATTAGATCACCAGTTAGCTGTGTTAGCTCCTTTCTCTCAAGTGAGTAAAGTTTGGAATGGAAAAGAGACAAAAGGGGCGACTGGGTGGCTCAGTCCTTAATTGTCTGCCTTTGGCTCAGGTCATGACCCCAGAGTCCCACAATCAAGTCTCCAGGATTGAGTCCCACATGGAGCGAGCACTGCATTGGGCTCCCTCTTTGTCTTAAAGCCTGCTTCTCTCTCTCTCTCTCCCTGTGCTTGTGTTCTCTCTCTAGTTGTTTCTCTTTCTGTCAAATAAATAAATGAAATCTTAAAAAAAAGAAAAGAAAAGAAAAGAAAGGAGCAAGAATTTGAAAGCTGAAAGAATGAGTTTAAGATTACTGTAAACAAAAGGGAAAGAGAAAGGGCCCAGAGTTTCCTTCTAGAATTAGAGCTAGAGAAAATAACTTCTCTGACGAAAATATGAAAACCTGGGGAGAACTGATCTTGAAACAAATGCATGTTGTATTTTAAACAGGTTGAGTTTAAAGGGATAGGGGATGTGAAAGCAAAAACATTCAGTAAAACAATAAAGAAGAAAGGTCAGGGCTAGAGCTATAGATTGAATAATCTGAAAATTCAAATCTCATGGATGAATTAGTTCTCTGAGTAACTTGATGAAGCACACAGAGCTATAGAGATCAAAGGATGAAATCTGTGGCAATTGTATTTTTATTACTGACTTTTGCTCCATATATTAAAATGTCTCATAGAGTTTTGAAAACCAGGTTAATAGAGTATCAAAAATGAGAGATTCAAAAACTGTATATAAAAAAAGAAAGAAGTATTCAAAAGCAAAAAGATTAATGAAGGGAAGACTTGGAAGGGATAGCTAAATAGGTCCATTTAGAAGAAATTGTTGACATTCAAATGCACATATATCCTTGTATATAGTGCCGTTGAATAATGGTCTTCCCAAAAGATATGCAAATGTCTTAATCTGGAACATGTGAATATGACATTCTATGGTAAAAAGTAAATATCACTTTATAAGACAAAAGATATAATTAACTTAAGCATCTCGAGAGAAGTTTATCCTGCATTATCTGGTTGGGCACTAAAGCTAATAATAAGTGTCCTTATAAGGGTAAGGCAGAGGGAGATTTGACAGGCAGAGGGAGATTTGAGAATTCAGGGCGACCAGAGAGGCAGAAATTAAGAGTTTAGAGTGATGTGGCTGCAAGTCAAGGAATGCTTGCAAATATAACTAGAAGAGGCAAAAAATGAGCTCTCCCCAGAACCTCCAGAGGGAGCACAGTTCTGCTGACATCTTAACTTCAGAATTCTGGCCTCCAGAACTGTGAAAATCGATCTGTATTATTTTAAGTCATTCAGTTTCTGGTAATTTGTTACAGCAGCCTCAGGAAAAAAAATATACTGTATATATAAAAACATCTTCTTTAAGTGGAAACCTATTTAATGTAAAAGTGGATATAACAAATTTGCCGATTTGGTCAGTCTCTAAGAATTATCTCCTTTTTTTCTCGGGGCTGGATTCATTTTCCCTTGTAGGTCTATCTCAGGTAAGGGTTTTGCACAGAGAATTTGGACTTTTATACCATTGAAAAGAAGGTGAAGAATTCTGTAATTCTTAGAAGAATGAGCTATCGCTATGAATTTTTCTATGTTCCGTAAAGGAATGAAAAATTCTCAGAGAGAAGAGTCATATTTGAGAAAGAGGATTTTTTTTTTTTAAGATTTTATTTATTTGACAGAGATAAACACAGCCAGAGAGGGAACACAAGCAGGGGGAGTGAGAGAGAGGGAGAAGCAGGCTTCCCGTCTAGCAGGGAGCCCGATGTAGGACTGGATCCCGGGGTCTCCAGGATCATGACCTGAGCCGAAGGCAGTCGCTCAACCAACTGAGCCACCCAGGCACCCCGAGAAAGAGGATTTTCTAATCTCTGTCCAGAGCCAGTGGGTGAGCATGGAGTGAACAGTGCCGGGTAAGTTCATTAGTGGATGCCTGAGTCAAAACAGAGATGATCAAGAATGAAGAGAGGGCATCTCTCTGAGCAGTATCAGCTTTATAATGAGTGGTGAGAGGGGTGGAAAAGTAGTATGCTATAGTCTGTGGCAATATTTATCTTTCCCTCTTGGAAAGAGAGAGGACAGCTTATCACTCTACATATTGCTTTCAGGTTTAACCACTTCAAATCATTTGCTTGATTTCATTATCTTTATTCAGTTAGATAATATTTCACTACTTCTGGACTGTTATTCCACTGAGTTTCACAAACCCAAGAGTAAAAAATGTAATTTTATACGAAAAACAATTGATTATTTTGTTGAACTCAGTAAGAGGATCAATTTGGTCACCCTGGGCAGAGCCTGCTGTGAGCATCAAGAGGCAGAATAGTTTCCTTTACAGTATGATAGCATTTTCATTGTCGGCTGGATAAACACACTGAAAGTTTTCCCTTGCTACAGAGAGATTATAATGGCCCATGTGTTAAAGTGTACTCATTTGCTGTAAAGAGGCATTTGTGGTTGATTAAACACATCAGCCTCATTTTGCTTTAATCAAATGCAGGCACCATTTATTACTTTGAATACTCCAGTACCCTGGACATTAGCCCTTGACTAATCTACACTACCTAATTGAAGAGCATCTCAGGTGCAACCAATTATAACAGAATGAGTTTTATTCCTAGACTCTCCTCAGAAAACTTCTTAACATATGAGCCTTAATGAAAACTTCTGTCCATCTAGGAAAGCCATGATGTATTTGATTTGGAGAATCAACATAGAGCCTGCCATACTGTAAAACTAATACTGTTAGATCACCAGTTAGCTGTGTTAGCTCCTTTCTCTCAAGTAGTAAAGTTTGGAATGGAAGGGGGACAAGAGGGGCAACTGGGTGGTTAAAACTGTTAGTTTTACAGTATAGTGCAGTTTGTATCATCCAGTCCTTCTAATGTTTATAAGTGCATTACATTTTGTATTTTCTAAAACGAAATATGCAAAGTTCTGGAGTTTTTCGGTGATAGGAAAGTGCATTTGGCAGGACATTTTCTTGTTCTCACAATGCAGGAGCGGTCTCATGTCATTTTTCATGTGGTAAAGTGAAGAGTTATTTCTATTATTTCTTCAAACTATAGCTGTGAAATCTTTTACTTTCTACATTTTTACTATGTACTTTCTTTAAAAATGTACTTTTTACCAATTTCTTTTTTTTAAGTACTTTATTGAGATATGATTGACACACAAAAAGCTGTACATATACAAGTTGCTGAATTTGAAGATAAATGTGGTTTGTGAAACCATCACTATAATCTATGCAATAAACATATGTCATCTCCAAAAGTTCCCCCCAAACTCTTTATTTATTATTATTAGTGTATGTGATAAGAATATATGATATAGGATAAACTCTGTTGACAAAATTTTAAGCACAGAACATGGCATTGCTAACTACAGCATCATGCAATATAGTGTGTCCCTAAGATTTATTTCTTTTTGCATAACTAAAATTTTTGTAACCTTTGACTCATACCTCAACATTTTCCCATCCCCCACCCCATGGAAAGCACCATTCTACTCTCTATTTTTATGAGCCTGACTATTTTAGAATCTCATGTAAGTGGTGTTATATAGTCTCTATCCTTCTGTTTCTGGCTTATTTCACTTAGCAGAATAATGTCCCCCAAGTTCATCCATGTTGTTGTAAATAGCAGGATTTCCTTAATTTTTAAGGTTAAATACTATTCCACTCTATGTATATGCCATGTTTTTTTTCCAGTTATCTGTCAGAAGACATTCAGATTGGTCCCATGTCTTGGCTATTGTGAATTATGCTCCCACAAACATGGGAATACAGATTCTGAATTCAGTCCCTTGGGGTATATACTCAGAAGTGAGATTGTTGGATCATATAGGTAGTTTTATTTTTCAATTTTTTTTTAATGGAATCTCCATCTCATTTTCCATAGTGGTTGTATCAATTTAAATTCTCACCAACAGTCTTCAAGGGTTTCTTTTCTTCACTTCCTTATTAACACCTTTTTTTATAATAGTCACTCTAATTGATGTGAAATGATATCTCATTATAATTTAAGTTTGCATTTCTCTGGTAATTGGTGATGTTGAGCATCTTTCACATACCTCTTGGCCATTTATGTCTTCTTTTGGACAAATGTTTGTTTAGGTTCTTTGTGAATTTTAAAAATCAATTTATTTGTTTTTCTGTTCTTAAATTGGAGGATTTCCTTATATACTTTGGATATTAACCCTCTATCAGATGTAGAGTTTATAAATATTTTATTGCACTCTATAGGTTGATTTTTCATTTGTGAATATTTTCTTTTGCTGTGCAGAAATCTTTTAGTTTGCTGTAGTCCCACTTGCTTATTTTTGCTTTTGTTGCCTTGGCTTTTAATGTGTTATCAAAAAAAAAAATTTCCATGATCAAACAAAGAGTTTACTGCCTATGTTGTCTTCTAGGATTTTTATGGTTTCAGATCTTATGTTTAAGTCTTTGATCCATTTTGAGTTGACTTTTGTGTATGCTGTATGATAGAGGTCCAATTTTATCCTTTTGCTTTGGCTATCCAGTTTTCCCAACACTGTTTATTGGAGAAACTCTTCTTTCCTCATTATGATTATTGGAATACTTGTTGAATGAAGATCAGTTGACTATAGATGCATGAATTTATTTTGGGGCTCTTTATTTTGTTACCTTGGTTTGTATGTCTGCTTTTAACCCCAGTACCATATTGTTTTGATTATTATAGCTTTGTAATATATTTTTAAATTGGGATGCCTCCAGCTTTGATTTTTCTTAAAATTGCTTTGGCCATTCAGAGACTTATGTGGTTCCATAAAAATTTTGGATTTATTTTTTCTAATTCTGTAAAAAATATCTTTGGACTTTTGATAAGGATTGCATTGCAACTGTAAACCACTTTGTGTATTATGGCCATTAACTTAATCTCAGCTACTGGAAGAAATTCAATCTAAATTAAATTTTGATTATCTAGAAATAGTAAATAGTATATATATATATATATATATATATATATATATATAAGTATTATAATACTATATGTATTTTAGTTTTAAAACTATAACATACATTGAAGCTCTTTATTCCATATTAGGGTCATATGTGGAATTATGTCAAGAGAAGTTCATGAATCCTTAAAATTTTTTCATTTCTCATTTGCTCTAAAGACTATAAAATGTCAGTAGTTGATATTATTGTTTGCTTGTCCAAAGATAATATTCTTAATTCCTTGTTAATAGAACCCTATTTTTATTTAGGTGGCAATGTGTACAATGCCTGGGGATGTCTATTTCAATCATTTTAATTCCACTCAGTTTATGTGTGCAAATACAACTTGATTTCTGATGAAAGAGATTTAAGGAAAAGGCTACAGAAGATGCATTAGGTAACTTTTGCTGTATAACAGTCCTCTCCCAAGCCTAGTAATTTAAAATATGAATGATTTATTTAATCCATAATTCTGTGGTTTAGCTGGGTGCTTCTTCTGGTTCAAGCAGACTCATCTGATCTGTCCTGGATTGCTCATGAGTCTCTGTTCATCCAGCTGGTGAGCAGGGTGTTATATGATATAGGATGGCCATACTCGCATGCCTGGGGTTTGGCAATCTGTTAGCCAGGGCAAGAGGAATAATTGACTAGGCTCCATGTATCTCATCAGCCAGAAAACTGGGACAGGTTCTTCATATGGCAATATATATTATAATATTTAAATAACCAGAAATAGAAATGTGCATTTTTCTTGAGTTCCAGCACCAACATTCTCACAACATCTTTTCTGTATTGGCCAAAGCAAGTCACAGCTAGCACAGATTTAAGAGTTGAAGAAATGGAATCTACCTCTTGGTAGGAGGAGCTGCATTTTTACAAGACCCACAAGGAGATTCTGGAAAGATTTTTCTCTGCTAGTTAGAAGAGTAATTCAAGTGAAAAACCTGTATTCTATTTGGTATCCTCCTTCTTGCTTTCAATAGGGGCTTAGGACTTGATGCTTGGAGTTCAAGCATAAGAAAGCCAAGAGAACTTGAGATATGTGGAACCAGAATCACAGTATCATTAAACAACTGAATATCACAGGACCCTTCGACTTCTAGTTTTTTAACTGAAAGATTAAATGCAGTGCTTAAACAGATTTGTTAGTATATTTTATTGTTTTTGGCGATCATGAGTTAGGTGTTATAACAGAAACATCATAATTGTCATGAGAAAATCAGACAAATTGGAATACTATCTTTAAATTCTGCAAACTTAGTACTATTTTAGTTGAAAGTGTATTTCATTCTATTGCTGCTGAACATAAACATTTTATATTTAATTCTTTCAGTTACAGGGAATCCAAGAACTGTTATAGTAGCTTTTTTGTTGTTGCTAATAGAAGTACACATATTCTCAACTTCTTTGGAAGAGATGTCTTGGTTTCTCAATTTAATCAAAATTTTATATCAATTTTACTAAAAACCCTACTTTGAAGAAATTAAATTTGAGTTTCTATCTTCCCTCAGGTTTTAGAATTACATTTCTTATTTAGAGGAGAACCTACATAACAACTGATAACCTTAATTCTTTAATATCATCAAAGAATAATAAAATTTCCCTGTACTAGGTATAACTTACCTTCAAGCAAGACTTACGGAGCAAAGATATATTAAGTTAAAAAAGAAACGTTTGGCATGCTTTCGTATGCTGATCCTAAAAGTGAACTGGGTCTTCTTTAATTCTTTTGATTTTAATTTATATATTAATAAAAGGAGGATTTGATAGTAATGATTTTGATGGTCCTTCAAGCTATAGGAGTCTCTGATTATAAGAATCCTCCTCTTACCCTGCATGGACAAAAGTACTAATTCTCCTTTTTTGCCTTGACAGCTATTCTTGTCTCCCTCCAAGTCTTCTTTTTCTGTATTATGTTATGAAGTTGTCCAAATGTTTCCTTGAACTATGCCTCATTTATTATTTAATTACAAAGAAAAAGGACATTTCCTTTGGATTTAGGTCAAATAAGTGAAAATTTCCAGATTACTAGAAATTTATAAATGCTTTTACTTTTGGTGTGTATATCACCAAACTTTTGCTTTTTCCCTGGAAAAGAGACACATGTGATGGGTTTGAAGAATAGGTAGGTGACAAGCAGTCAGTCTAGGTAGCAAAGAGGAGTTAGAAGAAGCATCAAATAGAGTAAAGAGAGAGCATAGGTTAGTACACAGAATCTCACAATAATCTGGCTCATCCAGGGCCAAACAGTCCAGATAAGCAAGACTAGTAAGAGAAGATGCTGAAAGTAGAGATCAGGCCATGAAATAATTTATGATGCAAATGAATTTGAAGTTTGTAAAATAATGAGATAGAATTGATTGTTCTTTACTCTCTTCCACTGCAGTATCTTTAATGTATGCATATTACTATCAGAACACTTTTAGACTATAATTATTTGAATGCACGGCAATCTTTATTTAGAAGATTTATTTATTTATTTTAGAGATAAAGAGGGGATATGTGCATGAGAGGGAGAAGGAGAGAAAGAATCCTAAGCAGACTCCTCATTGAGCACAGGGCCTGACTCAGGGCTTGATCTCACCACTCTGAGATCATGACCTGAGCTGAAATCAAGAGTGGGGTACTTAACTGATGGTGCCACCCTGCCACCCCTGCACATCAATCTTTATTAATGACTAACTGTAAGCCTCTTGAAGACAGGATCCATGTCATGATCATTATTGTGTTTCTGATGGCTACCCATATGGACGGCTTTGTGATGTGTCAACTAAGCTAGCCTATACTACATTCACCATACTTCTCTTTCTAGTATGTTTCCAGGTAGTGAGCTACAAAAGATATTCTCTAGTAAGAGTCAGAGGACAGAGGGAGACAGAAGCCATTTTGTAGCAAACAAATCAAAAAACAAAACAAAACGAAAACCACCACACCTTTTTCTGATAATTCAATCAAGCACAGTGTAAAGGGCTGCTGTGAAGGGATTTATCAGGTATTATTAAAGTTCCTAACCAGTTGACTTTAGGTTAATCAAAAGGCAGATTACTGGGCAGATCTGATCTAAGTGTGAAAACCTTTAAAGTAGGATGTGGATCTTCCTGAGTTCAGAGATTCTTTTCTTCAGTTAGTGCTGGTGGGTTTCCAGTTTGCTTGTGAGCTTTCTGCCTGCCCTGTGGACTTCAGATTTGCTTAGCCAGGCCCTACAATTGTATATGTCAGTTCTTTGTAATAAATCCCCTTTTCCCTGTTTATCTTCAACAGTCTTGCTCCCCTATTTGAAAGCAGACATACAAAGCATATACTCAGTAAATGTTAAGTAAATACATGTATTTTAGATTGTTTCTCTCAATTTGGGTTATGTTGATGAGTGACAAGCAAATGGGAAGGTGATCTGAAAAATTATAAAAATTTATGGCTACTCTTTGGGAATGTGAATATGTTGAAACTGATTTTGATCAGATAAATATAAATATAAATTCTATGTTTATTTCTAAATTTTAATGCTATTTTAAAATATATTACAGATATGCAAAAACTTCCTTTTTTTTTTCTTTTTTAAAAAATATTTATTTGCTTGAGGAGGGAGGAGCAGAAGGAGAGGGAGAGAGAATGTCAAGGAGACTCTGTGTTGAGTGACCCAAGCATACACAGGGCTTGTTCTTAGGACCCTGAGATCACAAACTGAGCTGGAGCCAAGAGTCAGACGCTTAACTGATTCTTCCACGCAGGCATCCCAAAAGTTCCTAAACTGTAAAGCTAATAAATCAGTAGGAACATTTATTCAGCTAATATTTATTGAATTCCTATTATGTACCAGGTACTCATCAGGGCACTGGAGATTTATCAATGAACAAAAGAGGAAAACAAACAAATATCCTTACCCATAAAAAGTTTACATTCTTGATATTAATAATCAGTCAATCAATCAGCTATTACATCCTGACAATGCACCTTTTAGGGATGGGAGAAACTCCCTGATGGTCCCTGACTTCAAAAGTAATGAAACATGAACTTAATCTGCTAATTTGCTGGTTACTGATAGGTATTAGTCATTTAAGTCAATGTGTTTACAGTTGATGGGTCCACAAACATTCCCTGTTTTTTTTAATGGCTTTTGTTTTAAAAAGAGATTCAATGTGCTCTGTATAGAACATAAATAGATACTTGGGATTGTCCTAACTTACATATTTCTTCAATGTCACCATTCTTTACATAGTATACTAAATCTCTTACTAAAATATACTCATTAAACTAGTTACTAGCCACCTGTTCTTTACTTGATGGTTGTGATGTTACTACTTGCTTGTAAAAATTTACCTCTATTATAGCCTTCAATTTTCTACTTCAACTTTTTGTTCTAAAAAAATTTCTTCTAGGGCGCCTGGGTGGCTCAGTGGATTAAAGCCGCTGCCTTCGGCTCCGGTCATGATCCCAGGTTCCTGGGATTGAGGCCCGCATCTGGCTCTCTGCTCAGCGGGGAGCCTGCTTCCTCCTCTCTCTGCCTGCTCTCTCTACTTGTGATCTCTCTTTCTGTCAAATAAATAAAATCTTTACTAAAAAAATCTCTTCTATATATTTTTAATCTCTGTTCATCTTAGTTCTAATGTCTTCCTTTATTTACTGGACATTGCTTGCATTTAAAGTGAAAATAATTTTGGAGAGAAAACTAGGATTATTCTCTTTTTTGTGTTTCTAATCGCATTTCCACAGCATTTTACACATAATAGACATGTAGTAAAAGTTGAATAAATCACAATTATTGATTATTACATTTTATGCAATATTTTTCAGAGTAGTCTGAAGGATTTAAAATACAAGCTATAACTTAAGGGAAATATATACTTTTAAAAATCAATAAGTAAAATAAAAAAGAGTGCTACCTAAAAAATAAAACACTTCAAACCTCAAGCAATAATTTTAAATACCAGAATTGGATTTCTTAGTAAATTTTGATATTCTTTAAACCTCAGGAAATAATTGTGGTCCTTTAATAAAACTGTATCTATTTGAAAACATAGATTCTGTCTTTAAAATGAAAAAAGTTATGAGAACACGTGTGATAAACATACATACAGAAGTAGAAATTTTAAAACAATTCTTAAAGTCAAAAAAGCTAAGTTGTCTTTACATTCTACTTTCTCCTTACTCCAATAGAACACCTGATTTTTATTCTTTTTCCTCCAGCCAATACATTTGGACCAAGATTTTTATGTCCCTTGGACTGGTAAAGAACAGAACATTGCCAGTGGTTTTGTCTAACCCCAAAGCAAGAACTCATCCATTTGGAAATTTCTAAGGGGATTCAGTACTGTAACAATAAAAAAAGTACCTAAGGGTTTAGAGATTATCTCATTTTTTATTAATTTGTCCATGGAGAAAGCCAATGATATGCCTAGAGGAAAATCACAGTTCTTTTTACAAGGGAGGGATGAGAACCCTCCTGTGAAGCTCTTGTGAGGCGAGGAGGAGCTCCAGTCATTGTCAGGGAGTGTCATTTGTCCACATATATGTCTGCACCATCACTTTCTCACCAAAGGCTTTGTTCTGTCTTAACTCTGATAGGAACTAGGAATTCAGGAGTTTAGGAGAAAAGGTGGTAGAAATCCCCAGCAGCAGGGCAAGCTCATGGCAGCAGAAGGGTTAAACAGATGGTGAGGATTTCTTTTGTGTGAACTGTAGCATCTAATGGGTCTTTGTAAGTAACACACATAAAAGCAGATGCTTTGCTACATAGCAGTATGGATTACCTTGTTTCTGTTTAGTGGATATTTCTTAAAATAATTTTAACTAATGTTTACTCAAGAATGATTAAAAAAAACAATGCTAGATTTTTTTCCCCCCAAAACACACAATTAAGTGGATGAAGCTTTCTGTACTGGCAACCTAAAAACGTAGTGTTACATGTATTTTTGACATTTAAATTCAATGCTGCAACATATTGTTCCGCTATTTTTTTCATCAAACTATAACACTTTGGATTATCAGTATATTTAGAAACTAGCTTTAAAAACCAGGTTTCAAAGTAATTGATTAATCACTTAAAGTTAATGTTTGCTGCACGTATGTTCTAAAAAAAACCCTAAAAGCAAGGGTTATATACTACTGCTTTTTTTTTTTCTCAGATTGTCCCCAAATTCTGTGCTATTATGAGTAGATATATTTTAGTTGTTGAAAGTAGGGATATTGGGTGGAAAATTCCAACTGATTGTCTCTCTTTCCTAGCTTCAAACTGCACAGAAAATTCTTGATTATGAGCCTAATAGCTTTCTTTAAGCAGCCATTCATCTGAATTAACAACATATTAAGCCTATTTCTCCCAGGAGGAACATAAAATCAAGTTCATGAGATTGTATTAAACATTAACAGTGAGGACAGTGTTCATCTTTGTTAAAGTTGCTGTCAAGTGTCCAGATATTAGCATTTTTCTTCTGTTCATTCATTTGGTCAACATATATTTATCAGATGTCAACTATATAAAGAGACACCATAGCTGGTGCTCATGGTTTTGTGTCATTGACAGGGCGAATACACTACAGGAAATAGATTGAGGACCTGAAACATCCTTTTGAACAATCAGGCTTATGGGGACCCAACTCCCTTAATCACTAAACCCTAGCTTATTTCACCTACTGATTCACTTCAGCCTGAATCTTCTAAGCTTAAGTGGCTAGATCTTCATTCTCAAAACTTTTCAGTTCCATGTCCCACCTAAACTTTAAGCTTGACTCTGTCTCATGCTTCAGTGTCTATTGGCATAGATATCTTTGCATTTGTAATGATAGGACAATCAGTTTTGGCCTATGTAATATCAGTGAAGGGCCCTTTCTTATACACTGTCATAGTTCTTTCAAAATACTTGTATTAAAAATATTATCACATTTGGAACAAAATTTAGTTTGATCATCTCTGATTAATAATAGTGCCCATCTAAGGTAAATATGGTAGTTTAGGTTTTTTAAAGAATCTTATAAAGTTACCATCCTTAGAACCTTACTTATCTACTCCAGAATATTCTAAGGATGTTTTTGTCTAAAAATACTTAAGAAACCATGGATAGGTGCTATCACCAAAAAAGATCAATGACTAAAGAGCAAGATTCAGAACAGTTCATGGGACTGACAAACACTGTGCCATTATTGTGAAAAGGGAATGTGTATTTATATGTACCTATATATGCAAAGAATGTTTTTGAAGTGGCCCAAAGATTCTCTTTAAGATAGTTGGCTGAGAGGTGCTAAGAGTTTTGAGTGGGAGGAGGAAAACTTGTATTTCATGACAATTCTTTTCATAATGTTTGACTTCTTTTTTCTAACCACATTGATGCATTAATTTTTAAATGAAAAGAACCCTACAAATATATATACATATACAATTTAAGCAATATATACATATATAATTTAAAACACCTTAGAAATCATCCATGAAAATCTCTTTATTTTTAAAAATTCATTTATTTATTTGAGAGAGAGAGAGGAGAGAGTGAGAGAGAGAGAGCACACAAGCAGGAGGAGCAGCAGAGGGAGATGGAGAGGGAAGCAGGGCTGGTTCCCAGGACCCTGGGCATCTCCCAAGGCAGATGCTTAACTGACTTAGACACCTAGGTGCTCAATCCCTTTCTTTCTAGAGATAAGAAAACTGATATTCAGGGAGGTTGTGATTTTGTCATAATTGTATATTCAGTAAGTGGTGGAGCTGAATCCAGATTCCCTGGTGATGGCTCTTTCTCCTGTACTCCTCTTAACAAAAATGAGGATGCAGAAGCTGTGTTCTTGAGGAAATAATTCTATGCTACTGTAGTGTGCAAACATTTAACATTTTATATAAAGTTGTATATACTGTGATTTGAATCATGTCCCTCAAAAAGAATATGCTGAAATCCTAATCCCTAGCACTTCAGAATGTGATCTTATTTAGAAATAAGGTCTTTACAGAAGTAATGATATTAAAATGAGCCACTTAGGGTAGGTACTAATTCAACATGACTGGTGTCCTTATAAAAGGAGATTGGATAGATGGACATGTACATGGAGGAATGCTTTGTGAGCGAAAGGCAGAGATCAGAGTTATGCATCTAAAAACCAAGGAACATCAAAGATAGCCAGAAAACCACCAAAATCTAGGAGGGAGGCTTGAGACATTCTCCCTCACAGACCTTAGAAGGAACCAATCCCACTGACATATCTTCAACTTGGACTTCTAGCTTCTAGAACTGAAATAATACATCTCTGTTCCTTAAGCCACCTAGCCTGTAGCACTTTACTATGGAAGCCCTAGCAAAATAATACGGTATATGTTCATACATCTATAAGCTAAGTTTGTCTGGTTTATTACTTTTCATTAATGCAGTGCTTCTCAAATTTTGTGTGTATATTCTTTCCAGGTAATACCAATGCAGCTCAATTTGATCAATTCTGCTG
The DNA here is from genome assembly GCA_004023965.1 of Spilogale gracilis. Classification (NCBI taxonomy): domain Eukaryota; kingdom Metazoa; phylum Chordata; class Mammalia; order Carnivora; family Mephitidae; genus Spilogale; species Spilogale gracilis. The sequence continues at coordinate 2,278 of PITA01010953.1, read as the reverse complement.
AAAAAAATAATTATTTGAGTCAATGTCATGAATTTAGGATCATATTGACATAGTCTGTGAATAAAATTGATCATTTAAAAACAAACTGTGTCAAATAATGTTTTTCATAACTTTAAGTTATGCTTTTTTTTCTGAAGACATACACGTTGGAAAGGAAGTCCTATTATTTAATTAAAGTGCATTTGTATTGTGTATTTTACTGAAAGTATAAAAACTGGGCATGCATAAATAAATGATATGAAGAAATCCAAAACATTGTTTGCTAACGATATTGTTAATACCACTTTTCAATACCAGTGTTAATTAAAAATGTAGTTATATTTGGTAATGTCCATAGTTATGAGAGTAGAAAAGAGATAGTTGCTTAGATACAGCTAATTTGAAGTAGTTAATTTTAAAATTTCATTGGAAAAAGAAAAAATAGGGATAATAAGAATTGATACTTTTGTTTTCTGAATGTAAGAGTTATATCTTAAGAAAAGTTGACGTTCTAACAAGTATTTTTCTACTCCTTTCTCCCTTCAGCTTTAGTAGTTGTTACTTCAAAAAATTATAAATCTTTATGGCTAACTGGGTTGATGTTTTGGTAAGGACTCTCAATTTTAGAAATACATAACTTTGGCTTTATATAGAATAAACAAGAGCTTACTGGAAAATTAAAATAATTTGTTCCCATGCATAATTTTATAGAAATGAAAGTAATATAATTTTAATGTTCATTGGGAGTAGAAAGAAATTTATTATCAAAACTAAAACAAATTAAATCAAGGGTTGCCTGGGTAGCACAGTCAGTTGAGTATCAGACTCTTGGTTTTGGCTCCAAGCTCCCCATCGGGTTCCACTCTCAGGTTGGAGTTTGCTTGACATTCTCCCTCCCTCTCCCATTGTCCCTCATGCTCATGCTCTCTCTCTTTATCTCTCTCTAAAATAAATATTTTTTTCAAAGGTTTGGTCTATCAAATAATTTTCTACTAACTTCATAGAATGAATTAAACCTTTGACAAACAGAATATTTACAACATTATCTCTACACTTAAAGTTGAAATGAAGCAAAGGAGTTTGTTGGGCAATCTGACCTATTTTGGTATTTCTATCAGTTTCTTTCTTATTCTTTCTGTTTAAGAGTCTTGAAAGAAATTAAATTCTACCTTGATTTGATTCAAAAACTATGAAAAAGTAAGAAAAATCACTTAGGGTTGGATTTTGGATTAAAAAGAGAAATCCATGTTGGTTTGACATTTGGCATTTTGTCAAATGCCTTTTCTGCATCAATTGAGAGTACCATGTGGTTTTTCTCTCTTCTCTTATTGATTTGTTCTATCACGTTGATTGTTTTGCGAGTGTTGAACCACCCCTGCATCCCTGGGATAAAACCCACCTGGTCATGGTGGATAATCTTTTTAATGTGTTGTTGGATCCTGTTAGCAAGGATCTTGTTGAGAATCTTGGCATCCGTATTCATCAGCAATATTGGTCTGAAGTTCTCCTTTTTGATGGGGTCTTTGTCTGGTTTGGGGATTAGAGTGATGCTGGCTTCATAGAAAGAGTCTGGAAGTTTTCCTTCCATTTCTATATTTTGAAAGAGCTTCAGGAGAATAGGTGTTATTTCTTCTTTGAATATTTGGTAGAATTCCTCAGGGAATCCGTCTGGGCCTGGACTCTTGTTTTTGGGGAGGTTTTTGATCACTACTTCGATCTCGTTACTAGATATAGGTCTATTCAGATCGTCAATGTCTTCCTGTTTCAGTCTTGGGAGCTTATAGGTTTCCAGGAATGTATCCATCTCTTCTAGATTGTTAAACATATTGGCATATAATTGTTGATAGTAATTTTTGATGATTGTTTCTATTTCCTTGGTGTTAGTCGTGATCTCTCCCCTTTCATTCATGATTTTGTTAATTTGGGTCTTCCCCCTTTTCTTTTGGATTAGTTTGGCCAATGGTTTATCGATCTTATTGATTCTTTCAAAGAACCAACTTCTAGTTTCGTTGATGCGTTCTACTGTATCTGTAGTTTCTGATTCATTCATCTCTGCTCTAATCCTTATTATTTCCCGCCTTGTGTGGGGGGTTGGTTTAATTTTTGTTGATTTTCCAGTTCTTTAAGGTGTAATGAGAGTTGGTGTATTCGGGATTTTTCAATTTTTTTGAGTGAGGCTTGGATGGCTATGAATTTCCCCCTTAGGACAGCCTTTGCTGTATCCCATAGGTTTTGGATCAATGTATCTTCATTCTCATTGGTTTCCATGAAGTGTTTCAGTTCTTCTTTGATTTCTTGG